>JAJOZX010000930.1:1040000-1085000 GCA_023014485.1 Bathynomus jamesi
GATCTATCCCCATGTTGATGCAGAATTTTCAGTGAAGAGAGAATTGAGATGTAGAGCATCAAAAAGAGATTTAGTCCTTGAAGTAACAAAATCAGAAATCTTTTTTCTTTAAAAGAAGCTAGGGTTACCTTTGCTTCTAAACGTTTCAGTCCCTTATTTCTTGGAGGCATTTTTGATATTATTTCGCATTTGCTCCTTTTCTTCAAGGGATATGCTTTTGTCAAAGAAGCTTAATCCAACAAGTGTTTCTGAGATGTACCACAGATGTCGTTTAATGGCATTTTGGGCTTGCTTGATAACACTTGATATCAAAGAATTTTCCTCCATTATTACAAGATCTTGCAAAAATTTAAGATCAACATTTGGTGCTTCCTCTGGTTGAGAAGCTTTTGCCCAAGATTTTGCGTATACCAATGCAACAAATAAACTAATTTCTGTTATTGCATCAAGTTCTTTTTTAGTCATCTTAAATTGATTTTGGAGAAGAAAAAGCTTAAATGCATAAATTCCTTTTGCCATCCATCTTGCATGATGGTACGCTCCAGGTCTCTTCAAGGGAGTATTAGAAATGTTTCTTCAAAAAACAAGAGAACAAGTTGAAAAAAATTCTTTATAATCATCTCTTGGCTGTTTAGAGTTGAGTGCCTCCTTCATGATTAAGACTGTTTGATTTTTAAATCTTGAACTCTCTCAATTATTCTGCAGCTTTGGGAATCAACAGCAGTTGTGATCTGAGAATGATCCATAAAATCCCATTGAGTTTTGAATCTTTTGAAGATTGGAATATCAGGTTCAGAGGAATCGCCCATAGAAGTCCGGAAGACTTGAGATAGGACAATCTCATAAATATGGTGTCTGCAGGCTAATATATAAAGCTCTTTTCCAAGTCTTGTTCAATTTTAGGCAAGCTCCAGCATGGATTCCGTTTGATGCTGTTGTGTCAAATGACAGCCAAATAATGTCTTCTTCATTTGACATCATCAAAAGGGCATTAGAGTGACCAATATCAAGAATTTCAGCCTTAATTTCATCTTTAAACATAGCTTCTTCAATACGGCATTTTTCCTCGGGCCTTTTTCTGTTTTTCATCAATTTATCATAACAGCTTATTAAAGAGTCAATCTTTCGGATGGTACTGTCTCTACGCATTGTGGGAATCCTGGCTTTCTCCCAGTAGGTCATCACTTCATCTAAGCAAAGATTAATGGATCTTCTTCGTCCCAATTTTTCCTCTTTTTGATGGAAGAAATATTTTTTGCAAAACTTGCAGTTTTGTAGGTAAGCGGCAACAAAGTATATCTTTATATAAATGGCCAATGAGCCAAACTTTAGTTTTAGAACGAGTAGCCATTTTTAGTTTAAAAAATTTAATTTCTGAAATAGTAAAATAAACCAGTTAAATTAGGAGATAAAAAGGATAACTAAAAAGGTTCAAGCCAATTAGGCAAAGCCTTTAATTTAGAGTTGACCAATTAAGGATAATATATTTTATCCAAAATTTTTGTTTTCCTTATTAATAATTTTCTCTGAAATAATGATCTAAGATTGTTTTTGTACTCTATTAACACCAAAAATTTCTTAAATAAGAAGAAATTTTTTCATAAGTTGCAACTCAAGAGTTGAGTTGATCATTGATGTTCTAAGCGCGCCTATTCATTGGAAATTTTTTATAAGTCATTAAATCTCGGGACCCCTAAATATTCTCATATTTGACCAAAATTTTGCTGACATGTCTATCTGGTCCAAAGGAACAAGGGCATTAATGTGGAACAAGGATTTCTTCAACTTTATAATTTACCCCCCATTTTGGTCCACACTAAATATATAAACATACAGGGTGTCCCATAAGTCCGGCATCATAGGAGAAATTCATATTTTTCTATTTCTACAAACCATAATTCATATTTTTCTCTTTCTACAGGCCATAATGTCTGTGAGCAAGGAAGAACGAATCCAGATAATTCCACTCATAGGAAATCGGAGTCAAAGAGGCCGCTGCTGAATTTAACAGACTGCATCCAGACACACAACTCTGTGTTATTGGCTCGCGGTCTGGATGCAGTCTGTTAAATTCAGCAGCGGCCTCTCTCTGACTCCGATTTCCTATGAGTGGAATTATCTGGATTCGTTCTTCCTTGCTCACAGACATTATGGCCTGTAGAAAGAGAAAAATATGAATTATGGTTTGTAGAAATAGAAAAATATGAATTTCTCCTATGATGCCGGACTTATGGGACACCCTGTGTATGTATGTATATATATATATATATATATTTTTTTTTTAAAAAAAATTTTAAGTTCGGGAAGAACCGATTCGCCTCTATTTAAAAGGGCATATCTCGGCGGAAAAACAAAGAAAAAGTGAGAGGAAAGACAGAGGAAAAAGAAAGGGGAGAGTCGAAGTGGAAAAAGACCAAAGGATGACAAGGACTGCAGGGTCGAGCCCCATCATCCTTGGGTGCTAGGGCCGGGAGGGCGCACGTGAAACCTCCAGGAACAAGCACGTACAAACGAGCAAAGAGCACTCAAGAGTACGAGCTTAGAACCCCCTTGCGGGGATATATGTATATATATATATATGAATAGAAACGACATAAGTATTAAGGAACGTTTCTGCACACGAGGAGGAGAGATAACGAAATAATGAAAAATGAGGCGAACCGCCTGGGAATCGAACCCAGGGCCTTCCAATTGCCGGTCGGACGCTCTACCATTATGCTACGGACCTCACTCAATCACAAATCGAAATTCTCCCAAATAGGGCAGAAACCAATGCCCTCAGAGAGCACCCTCGCAATCGTGAATATGCGCAAATAACTGCAATGACCGCGCAGTATATAAATGAATAGAAACGACATAAGCGGTTCGCCTCATTTTTCATTATTTCGTTATCTCTCCTCCTCGTGTGCAGAAACGTTCCTTAATACTTATGTCGTTTCTATTCATTTATATACTGCGCGGTCATTGCAGTTATTTGCGCATATTCACGATTTGCGAGGGTGCTCTCTGAGGGCATTGGTTTCTGCCCTATTTGGGAGAATTTCGATTTGTGATTGAGTGAGGTCCGTAGCATAATGGTAGAGCGTCCGACCGGCAATTGGAAGGCCCTGGGTTCGATTCCCAGGCGGTTCGCCTCATTTTTCATTATTTCGTTATCTCTCCTCCTCGTGTGCAGAAAACGTTCCTTAATACTTATGTCGTTTCTATTCATTTATATACTGCGCGGTCATTGCAGTTATTTGCGCATATTCACGATTTGCGAGGGTGCTCTCTGAGGGCATTGGTTTCTGCCCTATTTGGGAGAATTTCGATTTGTGATTGAGTGAGGTCCGTAGCATAATGGTAGAGCGTCCGACCGGCAATTGGAAGGCCCTGGGTTCGATTCCCAGGCGGTTCGCCTCATTTTTCATTATTTCGTTATCTCTCCTCCTCGTGTGCAGAAACGTTCCTTAATACTTATGTCGTTTCTATTCATTATATACTGCGCGGTCATTGCAGTTATTTGCGCATATTCACGATTTGCGAGGGTGCTCTCTGAGGGCATTGGTTTCTGCCCTATTTGGGAGAATTCGATTTGTGATTGAGTGAGGTCCGTAGCATAATGGTAGAGCGTCCGACCGGCAATTGGAAGGCCCTGGGTTCGATTCCCAGGCGGTTCGCCTCATTTTTCATTATTTCGTTCTCTCCTCCTCGTGTGCAGAAACGTTCCTTAATACTTATGTCGTTTCTATTCATTTATATACTGCGCGGTCATTGCAGTTTTTTGCATATATAATATATATAATATATATAATATATATATATATATATATATATATATATATATATATATATATATAATATATATATATAATACACAGACCGTGCATGGAACAAGGAACTCTTCTGGAAAATTAAATCCACTATAGCTCGAATAAGTAATGGTAAATGACATATACTATAGTTTTTCTTTATGATAGAAACCCAACGTGGGCCACTGGTCACTAGCAAAGAGGCCCAAAAATATAGCTTCCCTCACCAGCTATCTGCTTAGTATATTTCACATTCAGCTTAGCAGATAGCTGGTGAGGGAAGCTATATTTTTGGGCCTCTTTGCTAGTGACCCATTGCCCACGTTGGGCTTCCAACGTGGGCAGAGTATCAAATCGTCTCTAAAACCTTAGGCCTTGATTTTGGCTCTTCTTCTAGAATTTAGGGGGTGGGTGGCGTTTTGCGGGCATTTGTTCTTGCCCCCCCCCCCCCCCACACACACACACACACACACACACACACTGAGAATTTGCCGATTCCTGGCCCCCCGAAATATGTCATCGTAAACTATTGAAAGAAAAATATTATTGAAATGTTTTCACATTTTTGACACGAGAACGTTATAATATTTTTTATTTTCGACAGGGGAACATTTTCCCGAGTCATTTTCGTTTTGAATTAAAAATTTTCATTCATATTTCAGTATAGAAATCCGGCCTCTGGGCCGATGGGGTGACAAAAGGTGGCCCCGAAACAAACCCGAGTTCTAAAATTTAAGATGTAATTATTCTAATTTTTATATTTAATGAAAGTATTATAACGTCAGATGTTGGTACTCTTTTGTAAATGTGTGCGTGCATGTTTTTTTCTCAGTCGGCTCACCCGTTTTGACGGTTTTCTATTTACGTAGAACAGTATTGCGAGTTATTGTATAGTTTCCGTGCAACTATTTGTGTTCGGAGATTATTATTGTTTTTAATGTCGCTTTGTTGGTCAGGTTGAGTTGTTGACGCAGACGGAGAGAAGCACAACCGTGATGGCGATTCGTGACTCCGAATTGGCTAAGCTTCCCGAGGGTCTTTTCAACGTCATAAAATTGAAGCATCCCGCGGTCATGACCAGACTTATCAAACTCCTCGGTCAAAGGATTTTAGGTCAGACATCAAAACCGTTCGTGGCTAATGTTGCTTCATTTAACATCAGCAAGAGAGAGAGTATTTAAAAACTGTTTGTATGACATTTTTAACGTAAGGTTGAGGATAAAAGTTCGCCGAAACAAGTACAATTTCGAAGACAAGAGCCTCACCGCTCGTAGTCCGCCACCGTAACCACTGAATCACAACCGGACGCTCAATTTCAATAACGTCTAACTGGGTTAGAGATTGGAATCAAGCTACGGAGGCTCGGGTTCGACTCTCGCCTTTGACACGATGGAGTTTCTTCTGGGTGGGGGAATAAAGATTGAGGATGTTACCAGTTATTTCAACTATCGTAAATTATCTCTTAAGCTGAAACTATTCATTTAACTTTTTAAACTCACTGTTTATTGACTCATTGTGGATGTTTCTTTTCTGATTAGGAACGTGGAAATCTTCGGCAAAGGAGCCTCTTGGACTAAAGGTAGACCAACGACCGACGCAGAGCAACTTTTGCACCGTTGCAATCATGCCCATTTCTGAAGATGTTCCTCTCTCGCAATTCACACTCGAACTTTATCATTCCATGCTCGCCATTGGTAAGGACTTTATTTTACCTCATCCCCTCCTTATTTTAGAGTTTGATGTAAGTGATAAAGGGATCGAAAGTGCTTTTACAAAGATCCATTTTCCGTTGAGAGAAAGAAGTCGTCTTGGAGCTGCAGAGTTAAGTAAAGTGACGAAGACTCCAGCATTCATTGTCGGGTAATTTGGAAAAGGAAAGACGAAAGTCGCATACCATATGAACCATCTGTCTACCTAAAAACACACACACACACACACACACACACACACACACACACACACACACACACACACACACCAATTGGTTGAAGGTTATAAAGTTCTATGCATTTGGTGTTATCATTAGTGTTTGATATTTTTTTTTGTTTTATTTGAAGTGCTTACTGTTTGTGTCATTTTGAGATAATTTTGATTTCTGATCTTAATTCATATCTGCCACACTTCACTTTATATGAAAAAACAACTAAATTGCTCGATTACATAAAATAGTTGATGGTTAATGAAATGTTCGATCCTATTTACTAGTAGATAGGTCTAAACTTGGTAATCTCTCGTTAATACAGGTCCCGCTATTCGTCTAACGTCTGATTACGTGGTGAAGTCCTTGGGAACTAGTATTTGGGAGGCGGCCAATGAGTACCAGTTGATTTCTTGGTTGGGGCAAATTGAGGACATGAACCAAGTGACGCTCTACCAGTGCGACTCATCTCTGACCGTCTGGACGCAGCGGTGCATTAGACAGGCGGATGTTATTCTCACTATTGGATTGGCTACCAATGAACCGAGCGTTGGAAAAGTAGGATTTTAAGATAAAAATGTAACCTGAAGGATGCTCTTTGCGTCGGGAGAAAACGTTTGTAACAGATGTTATGAGGAGGAGGAAACCTACAGATTTACGTGGGACCTGAACCACGGGTCACTACGTCTGAACGCGAGGAGAGTCGCCTATTCAACTACTGAATAAACCCATCGTCGCTTAGCGTCGCTGATCTAGCGGTGCTGTGATGTGGCCACGACGTAGTTCTACGTGTGAATTGTCATTGTTGTTTATTAGCATTTTGATCTCGGTATTAGGACCTTGTTCAATTACGTATGAAATGATGTTCTTTACAGATCGAGAAGCACGTGGAAGCCATGGCTATTCGAACCCAGAAGATCTTGGTTTTATTGCATGGGGAAGATGCCTCTAAACCTTCCGGCACTGTCAAATGGCTCAACATGCGTTCGTGGTGTCACTCCCATCATCACGTGATCGCCCCTAAAAGGGTATTCATGAAGAGGGCACAAAATAAAATTGTAAGTATCCGACTTCATTAATGTACTTTTATTACTCTGAGCTTAAAATGATGGTTTTACTAGTGATTTTGACTTTCAAAGTAGGACCTATTCTCGAAACCTCTTTTAACCCTTTGACGACCAATATAAGTTTCTTTGCCCCCTCCCCGCGGGCGGTCTTTCTGGGGTGGATCGCCCGCGGGCTCCTGCCTCCATGTGGCGAGGGGGGTCAGCCGCGGCTGGGGGCCCTGCCGGGTCCCCGCCCGGTTGCGAAGTGGACTTTTAGCATACCCTGCTATCCTACAGCCCCCTCTTTCCTGTCTTCCCCTCTTTCCCTCTTCCTTGCCCCCTCTGTTTTTTCTGCTTTCTCTTCACTTCGCGCGCCCCGTGGGCTGCCGGGGCTGGTCGCTGGGGGTCTCGCTCCCATGGCCGGGGCCGGACTAAGTTGGCTGGTAGGGTGCCCGGGCCTGGGACCCTGGGGGGCCTTGGTCTTTGCTGCCGGCGGGGGAGAACTCTCGATGCTGCAAGGGCCCCTTTTGAAACGGGGGTACCGCATGGGACGAGGCACCCATCCCCCGCCGGCGTGCGCTTGGTCCCCTTGGGCCCCGGGTAATCGGTTCCCCGCGGCCCCGGGCGCGAAACAACAATAAAAATTTTGTATGGAAACTTACAAATCTAATGGACCTCGTTGACGACCCGGCTTGTGCATATGACCTCCCTCTGACTACCTCTTTGGACCGTGGGTCTGGTAAGGGCAGTCGGCAGCCCTCGCCCACCCCGTCTGCTCTTCTTGCCGACACCTCCTCTCCCTCTCTTCCCCAGGCTCGTGGCGCCGCTGCCCGACCCCCGCCAGTAGCGGATGGACCTGCAGTGGACCCCCCGACCCCTGGATCCCCCCATATTCCACGTCCCGATAGGGACCCACCTGCTTTTTCGCCCTCAGGTGGGAGGCCCGCGGCCCCGGTCGCCTCCCACTCCGGTCGGGCCTCATCGCCCCCGGCCCCCTCGGCCCCTGGGGGACGTGGGACCCGACGTCGCCGTCCGCCTTTCTCGTCTTCTGCCCCCTCGAAGTTCCGGTGGTGTTTGGCCAGACGGCTTCACTCGGCCTTAGGACGATGGACAAGTTCCTCGTCCTCCGCCCCTCCTCCTCCAAGCCCCTCCCCACTAACCACGAACGCCTCTTTCGAGCGATCCATGGGAAGACGGGGACGGCGCGTTTTGACCTTCGGCCTCAGAGGGATGGCTCCATTTTGATAAGGTCGCGTTCCTCTGCCGAAACCTCCTCTCTGCTCGCTATCCCCGATGTCCTGGGCTGCGGGATCACGGTGACTCCCCACCCCCGCCTCAATCAGTGCCAGGGCACGATCTACGCTGCTCGTCTTCTACCCATCCCGGTGGAGGACCTCCAGACTGACCTCGCCTCCCAGGGTGTGGTGAGAATATACCGTTTTCCCGACAGATCGCGATCCCCAGCCGTCCCTTCTCCTCGCCTTCTCCTTACTTTTGACTCACTGGTGCCCCCCGTTTCGGTATTCTGGGGCTTTGGTGAGAACGAGCATGCGAATTCTCGGTTCGGCCATACGTGCCAGATCCTACGCGCTGTTTTCAGTGCAATAGGTTTGGCCACGTGAGCAGTTCCTGCCGTCAGCCGGCCCCGTTGTGTGTCCGCTGCGGCGGCCCTCCCACCCCTTGCCCTGTACTGCTCCGCCTTCCTGCACCAACTGTCATGGACCGCACCCTGCTTCATCCCGCTCTTGCCCGTCCTTCCTCTTTGAGAGGGAGGTTCGGGCCCTCTGTTCATCAGAATTTCTCAGCGCTCGGGAGGCGCGGGACCGGTTGCGTGGCCGCGAGGCCCGGCGTGGTACCTCGTACGCCGAGGCTCTCCGTCCCCGGCCGCCGCCGGCCCAGACCCCGTCCTCACCGGCGGTTCCCGACGCGCCTCCACCACCGTGTCCGCTACTCCCTGTCTATCCTCTGCCGCCCAGCGGACTCCCGCCGCGGCTCCCTGTACTACCAGCGCGTCCCCACGTGCTCCCTCCGCGAACGCCGATGCTTCGTCGGCAACCCCCCCTGCCCCTTCTACGCCCTCTCCACCGGCGCTTTCGGCCACCCCCATTCCGGACCGTGACCCGCCGTCGCCCATGCGGGCCGCACGACGGAGGGGAACGGGCCGCAAGCGCCGCGCCAATAGTGACCCCGAAAGGTTCGAGGCCATAGGCCTCGCATCACCTTCCTCTCCCAGACACAAACGCCCCCTTCGCCCTACCATCCCGGTGTCCTCACCGTCCCCGCTGCGCAACCGTTATGGACGCTCCCCCCTGGGGTCCCCGACGACCCTCGTGGTGGGGGCGGAGATACATCCCTCACCGGTTCGGTCGATGGACCCACTGGAGGGGGAACTCGCCCGCCTGGTCGGCGTGGGTGGGATGAGCACGCCCCCGCGCGTGACCTACCCCACCTCTCTCCTTGACCTGCCTATGCATCCGGGTGAGGTATCCTTTTCCACTCCCCCTTGTAGTCCAGCCTCCCCTGCACCTCCGGTGAAGGGAGGGGCCTTCTGGATACCCCTCACATCCCCTTCTCTGCATCGCTCTCCCCCGGGCGTCCGGGTGACTCCTCTTCAGGAGGATTTGCCGGCGTCAGTTTCCACATCGCCCCCCCGTCGGGGTGACCCTCGCCTTCGCCCACGTTCGGCGTCCCCCGTTGGGCCCCGGGGCTTTCCAATCCCCTTGTTAATCTCGGGCCGCCCGATCGGCCCACCCACCCCATAACCATCCGTTTCGCAGACTTTCCTACCCCTCCATATACTTCGCTCCTGCAGTGGAACATCCGCGGGCTCCTGGTAGGCCTCGAGAGTCTTCTTCTCTCCTGGCCTCCAGGTGTCCGGCGTGTTTCTGCCTTCAGGAGACGATACTGGGCTCCCGTTCCCTCCCTCGAGTGTCCGGCTACTGCGGGCTCCCTTCCCCGCCTCTCGATGGGGCGGGTAGGGGGGGCTCCGTGCGGTCTTCGTGCCCGCTCCGTACTGTCTTGCAAGCTGTGGCCGTGCGCCTTTCTTTGTGGCGTCAGCTCACGGTCTGCTCTCTTTACCTCCCCCTAACGTACGCCCTCCACCCGATTCTCTCCGTGACCTAATTCTGCAGCTTCCCCGCCCTTTCCTGCTTCTCGGGGACTTCAACAGTCGGGACCCGGCCTGGGGGGACGTTTGCTCCACCTTTCTCTCCGGGACCCTTCTCTCCCTTATGGACGAGCTAGAGTTCACCTTTCTGAACGATGGCTCCCCAACCTGCCTCCACTCGGCCCATGACAGTTTCACCTGTATTGATCTTTCCCTGGTTTCCCTCGATATCGTGACGGAGTTCACCTGGGAGGTCCTGCCGGATTCTTCCGGCAGTGACCATTTCCCTGTGTGTCTTACCCCAACCCGTCTCCTCCCCCCCACCTCTGTCCGCCCGCGCTGGCTGTTCGCCCGAGCGAAATGGGCCTCATACACGAGGTGCACGGCGATCTCGCCGTCCATTCCTGCCTTTCCCTCCGTTAGTGAGGCCCTCGCCTTTCTCGAAAGCAAGATCCTCTCGGCTGCCACCAGTTGCATCCCCCGTACCTCAGGCTCCCCCAGGCGCGCAGCGTCCCATGGTGGACCCCAGAGTGCTCCCGTGCCGTTCAGGAGCGGCGCCTGGCCGTCGCTTCTAGCCAGCCGGAGCATAAGATGGCGTTTCAGCGCCTGAAGGCAGTGGCCCGTCGGGTCTTGAAACTAGCCCGGCGTACCTCCTGGCGGAGTTACGTGTCCGGGATCTCCTCCTCGACCGCCCCCTCGACTGTTTGGCGCAAGGTGCGTAGCTTTGAGGGGACCCGTGTCCCCCCTCGACCCCCGGTGCTTCGGGTCGGGGACGACGAGTTCGTGTCCGATCCGGAGGCCGTCGCGAACGCACTCGCGGCGCACTTCGCAGCCATCTCCAGTTCCGATTCCCGCCGCGACCCACCGGAATTTCCACCTCATAGGGATGACCCCTATAATCACCTCTTCCACATGACAGAGCTTCGGGAGGCCCTCCGCCCCCGACGCTCCTCCGCCCCGATAATATCCCCTATGACTTGTTACGGCACCTCCACCCCTCTGCTCTCAGCTTTCTACTGGACCTCTATAACCGGATTTGGTTGGAGGGTTCATTTCCGGACCGATGGCGTGAGTCCATCGTCGTCCCCATCCCGAAGCCCGATAAAGACCCCTCACTCCCGTCGAACTATCGCCCCATTTCCCTAACATGCTGTGCCTGCAAGGTGATGGAGGCGATGGTCGCCTCGCGGCTGTCCTTTACCTTGGAGGCGAGTGACCAGTACCCTGCTACCCAGGCTGGTTTCCGGCGCTTCCGGTCTACCACCGACCCCCTCCTTCTCCTTAGCCATGACGTGCAGGAGGCTTTCTCCCGGCGTCAATTTGTACTCGCCGTCTTTTTCGACCTCCAGAAGGCCTACGATACTACCCGGCGGAGCGCGGTCTTCGACTGCTTACGCTCCCTGGGTTTCGTAGGCTTTCTCCCTTCCTTTATTTATAACTTCTTGTCCGCCCGTTCTTTCCGCGTCCGCATCGGTTCTGCCCTCTCTGACCGCTTTCCGTTGGAGGAGGGTGTCCCTCAGGGTAGTGTCCTTAGCGTCTTGTGTTTCTCACTCGTGATGAACACAGTCGCTACGGTCCTGCCTACATCCGTTCGTAGCTCCCTCTATGCCGATGACCTGGCTATCTATTGCTCTGGCCGCCTCCCGTCTTTGGCTGAACGTCGGCTCCAGCTAGCCATCAACGCGGTGGTTCGCTGGGCGTCCTCGGTTGGCTATGCTTTCTCACCCTCTAAGTCTTCCAGTATGCTTTTCCGTCCTCGGCGCCTCCGTCTGTCGCATACCTTCGCCCTTACCCTTGCCGGCACTCCTCTTCCCCTCGTCCCATCCGTTAGATTCCTGGGTATGACCCTCGACGGATTTTTCGGTTGGGTTCCACACCTTAGGCGGTTGCGGCAAACATCTCGCCGCACCCTCTCCCTTTTGGGTCATCTGTCCCACACGACCTGGGGGGCGGACAGGCGTACTCTGCTGCGCCTGTACACCTCCCTGGTGCAATCCCGTGTCGACTACGGCTGTGTGGTCTACAGCTCCGCCTCCTCTCCGGCACTCCGTATGCTGGATCCTCTTCTCCACCGTGGCCTTCGCCTGGCGTCGGGTGCCTTCCGCTCGTCCCCTGTCGCTAGTCTTCAGGTGGACTGTGGACACCCCCCCTGCCCCTTCGCCGGGGCCTTCTCATGGCGAAGTGTTACCTTCGCATCTGCCGCCTTCCGATGTCCCTACTCTTCTCCGCGATCTCCCAGGCGCTACCCCGGCCTGACACGTGGCATTTCGCTGCCTCTCTGGCCGAGATTTTCTCGTCCCTGGGGATCCCCCCACCCTCTATTCTGCCGTTCTCCTTCGATCTGTCGCCCCCCTGGCGGACCACCCCTATCTGCCGTTGCCAGGCGCTCCGTGGCCTGCGTAAGGAGTCTCTCCTGCCGTCCTCCGGTCTTCTTTTCTGGCCCATCTTCCCGTCCATTCGGACGACGTTCCCGTCTACACCGACGGCTCGCGCTCCCCTGCAGGTGTCGCGGCCGCCGTCTTCTCTCCGTCATTGTCACCTACCTCCCGGGGTATCCCCCTGCCGGTTCAGGCCTCCATCTTTTCCGCGGAGCTCTTTGCCCTTCTGGAAGCCCTCCGTCTGGTATCGGGTTGTTCGCGGTCCTCCTGTACCATTTTTTCGGACTCGCTGAGCGCCCTTCAGGCGCTCGAGCGCTATGATTCCCCGGACCCCCTCGTACGCCTTATTCAACAGGAGTACCATGTCCTGCACACCGTTCACCGGATCCGGGTCACCTTCTGCTGGGTTCCGCCCATGTTGGTGTTTCCGGTAATGAGGCGGCGGACCGCATAGCCCGGTCCGCCGCCTCGCTGCCTCCCCTCCCCCGCCCGCTCCCCTTCTCAGACTATGTGCAGGTCTTTCGTTCCTTTTACGACCGCATGTGGCAACAGTCCTGGGACGATGCCACCGGAAATAAACTCTGGTCCATCCGCCCCCGTCTGTCATATTGGGTGTCCTCTTTCCACCGCTCCAGACACAAAGAGGTCGTCCTTGCGCGGCTTCGCATCGGCCATACGCGCCTCACGCACGGCTATCTTATGTTCCGGCAGGAGGCTCCTCGTTGCGCCTCCTGCCAGTCGCCCCTCACCGTCTCTCACATCCTTGTGGAATGCCCCACCCTGTCGTCAGTACGTCGTCGCGCCTTCCCGTTCCTTTCTGATTTCCCCCTCCCCGAACGTTTACGCCTTATGCTCGCTGAGAGCCCTCTCTTCTCGCTTGACCGTCTTTTCCTCTTCCTCTCCCAATCTCGCATCCTATCTGAGCTTTAGGTGACTTCTCACCTGTAGTCCGCTGTTCTCCCTTTTCTAGTGCCTTTTCTCCGTCTCCGTTTCTCTTTCTCGTATTCCGCCTCGCCATGATATCCGCTACCATATAGCGGGAAGTGGCGGTAAACGCCCCAATACAAAAAAAAAAAATTAAAAAAAATAAGTTTCTTTGAACTTAAAAGTGTAAGTTTTATTGTTATTTACAACTAGTTACGTTAGTTCTATAGTCACTTAAATGACCCATTTTTTGGTTAATTTTCCGACAACTAAACGATACCTATATAAACATGTAGATGTATTTGTAGAAACGTTGCAGCATTGTACAATTTATATTATTAGTTCCGTTGGGACAAATATGTCCCTTGGTCTTCAAAGGGTTAAGGTTGCCAGATGTATATAATTCATCTATTATTATTATTACCACCTCAATTTCATTGTCTATTCATTTCCCTTCGTCAGATCGAATACTACACAGAGAAAGTGTTCACGCAAGAACCAAATGTCTACAGCGATTTCTCCCGACTCGCAAGAGTCCTCACGGGGACAAGCATCGGTTTGGTGTTGGGAGGTGGCGGAGCGAGGGGCGCTGCCCATATCGGGATGATGAAGGCACTGCATGTGAGCCTCTTTGGATCTCTCGTATTCATGATTGATTCAGATAAAGGCAAACGCTTAAGCTTTTTAATGTTCTGGATTCAAGTAGTTTCTGTGGTAATGGAAAGTAGTGGATTTCGAAATCTCTCTTTTTCTGTAGTGGAAAGTTGGAAGATAGTTTAGATATATGAGGCCCTCCTAGGAAGAATTGGCTAAGCGACAAAAGTAAAAAACGCCAGAAAATGCAGTTAAAGTTGTACCAATTTGAAAGTGACGTAACTTTTGAACTTTTGAAGATGTTTCGTCGAAATATCTTCAAACGTTGGTCACTTTCAAATTGTTACAATTTTAACTGCGTTTTCAGGCGGTTTTTACTTTTGTCGGTTAACCACTTCTTCCTAGGAGGGGCTCGTATACACTTTCCATTAATCATTCTTAATTTTCCTATGAATTGGGAAGGATTTCAGCCATTCATGCAGTCTCTGAAGCCGTGTTATAAAATCCGAAGGTTAAAATGTCATGACCTATCCACAGGTTGGCACTAATAAAAGATTGACTTCTTATAATACCTTATTGACTGAGGGGTTGACAGAAAATGGGATCACGTGGGCTCAAATGATTGAGTTCACGCCCCCATCCTCTTTGCTGGGAAATAGGAGGGTCCTTTTGTTACCCCCCCCCCCACCCCCCACCCCCCCGAGATAAGGGTTTATTTGATATTGATTAAGGTTACTAATTTTGTTTTCCGTTATGAGGATGTTGGGATTCCTATTGACATGATCGGAGGAGTGAGTATCGGCGCTCTGTTTGGTGCTTTGTATTGCCAAGAGAAAGACCTAACTAGGGTCACACAGAAGGCCAGAGAATGGAGTATGGTAAGACAACGCTCATTTCTTTACTATGTTCATTATTTCAATTATCAAAATGTGATTCATTTGTTAACTTTTAACACGAAATCCTTTGGTTATCCGTTTGTATTGTGGATTAAAAGAAGATAATATGAATTGGTTAGGAAGTGTACCTCCTCCCGTCTCGTGTTGTCAAGTATTCGACTACAACGAAACGATGCTGGTTTTATTTCTCAGAAAATGACGAGTAAATGGCGAGTTCTGGTCGATTTGACGTATCCAATTGTATCAATGTTCTCCGGAGCTGGTTTTAACAAACTAATTCGCGAGGCCCTCGGAGACACCAACATCGAAGACCTCTGGCTCCCTTATTTCACTCTCACCACAGATATAACGGATTCCTGCGCCAGGATTCATACTCACGGTACACCAAATTTCATTAATGTCATGTATTTCTAAAGTTATGAATTAAAGTGATTTACGAGTCGAGCTTCGATCTCTCATCGCATAAAGTATTTAACGGTGCATTATGTTACAATAAAGTTATTACTTTCCATACATGCTTTATCGAAGAACCCATTTCCCGTTCTTCATGAGGTGGGCGCGTGCGTACACACACACACACACACACACACACACACACCAACTGTGGCCACCTTGTCGTGGTGGGTGGGCTCCCATGTTGACCCAGTGGGCTACGTCGGCGGGGGCTTAGCCCCCGGAAGGGTCATCCATGCCGGACAGGCTACTGGGGAGACCGACTACGGTAAGTGCCACTAAAGTCTTTGACTCCCAGTACGGGTCCCCAGTGCTGTCCTCCGGAGGTGACGCCCTTAGAGCGTCACTGTGTTGGATGGTTGGGTGTCCGGGCCGGTAGGATTGGGAGGCTGGGGTCTTTGCGCCGTTTGGGGGAAAACTTTCGCATCACGGGGCCTCGTTTTTAAACCGACGGTGTCCCCCTGGGGACGAGGTATCCCGACCCCTGCGGTTTGAGCTCGGCCTCGCTTTCTCACCAGTAGGCGGTTTTTCGCGTTCCTTGGGTCCGTGTTCTACAAAATTAATAACATGGAAACCGTTACTTCTTGTACTAGAACTCGGGTGGTTGGCAACCAGGTCCCCCGAGTCCTCTACCACTGGAAGACCACATCTTGAGGAGGTCGCCCCTCCTCCAGCAGCGGAACACTTGCACTCTCCTCTTCCGTTATCGACCCCAGCCTGTACCTTGAACATGCATTTGGACATACACCCTCTGGAGCAGGGTTCTCACCCCTGCCCACCTCAGCCGCCTTCGGGCAAGTCAAGTTCTGCCCAAGACTTGCCTTCAAAACCCGGCTTCTTACTCCCCGTATGCTCCCCTCACCCGCCGTCGGCCCGCCTCCCCACGGAGAGAGCCCCGCGGCGGACGGGGAAGTCGGTATTCACGTCCATCCTATCGACATTGGATATCCCAGTCCACTTCGATTCTACAGCCTCCCTATCCCTTCCAAGTATCGACAAATCCGGCCTACATCTGGGTCCCTTCCGACCAATTCTGAACGGATGTTTCAGGCGATCCGAGCCCGCAGCAACTCCAGCTGCTATGATGTGTGATCACTAGGGGGTGGTCAAAACATATCAAAAATCGAGTTTCTCCAATTCCACAGTATGCACATAGTTGGCAATGATGATCTCAACATCGAGAGAGAGTATGCGACCCCCCTTACCCCTTCCATAGCATCCTCCCCATTTTACTCTCTCCACAGATATAAATTCCAAATGTGACAATCATGCATTATATTAAGTCTTATTAAGTAGATTAGATTAATTTGGATAGATTATTTAGATAGATTGAATAGATTACATAGATTAATTTAGATCGATTAGATGAATTATATAAACTATTGTCACGTGTTTTTGTTTAGTTTCAGATTGTTATTTTCAGATTGTTTATGATTGAATGAGTTATGATTTAATTCCGAATGAGTTATATTAAATTCAGATTGAATGATTCAATTGCTAGAATTTAACAATTAATTTTTTGTTATTAATGCTACTAGGCCTAAATAAGTGAAATCATGGCGACAAGAAGCAAAACGCACAATTCAACATTTGGTCACCCTGCAGAATTTCCACCTTCAGTGACTCCTTCAAAGGCTGACGTATTTAGGCATTATTTATTGGTAAGAAAACGAGAAGAACTGATTTCGAAAGGTTCTAGAACAGCAAAAGAATGTTAGAGTTGTCACTAAAGATGTGGAAGCCATTTGGGAGAAGTTTTCCTTTCCACATATAGGATTTGAAGAAATAGCTATAAGAGTTGAACGATTGATAGAATCTGCAGCAAAGCTAAATAAAGTACCATTAAAACAAAGAAACGACAGTTTTCAGCAGAAGGTGGAGACATTCGATGAAATGTTTGATATTTGCACTTGTACTTGTTAGATAAAAAAATCAGTCGAACTGATTGCAGATGTGATATTAGAGTTCCAATGATTGAGTGGGAGTCTCTTGTGGGGCAGAAACAAAGAAAAAACCAACTAGGACCAATCGACAGAGTAACGACTTCCGCAAGAAAAAGGACTCACGATAGAGTTAAAGGATTAGAAAGAAGAGCCAAGATAAGCCTAGATATGAATGTCGCCTGAACCAGCAAACTGGACCCTTTACATATTATGTAAGATGAAAGCATGGAAATTGATGATGACAGCGATGATATTGACTTTGTTCCGGATTTTGAGCTGAGAGTAAACCATCAGAACAGAATTATTTATGATAACTTAACAATAACAGCAGATAGATACCGTGTAAGTTACAGAGCTACTGCAGCTATAGTAAATGCAGCTTTGAAGGATATGGGAATATTCGACGAAACCAATATGTTGGATAGGAAAAAAGTGGAAAAAAAAGAGAGAATACGTGTGGGTAAAAAGAACATAATCAAAATGAAATCAGAGAACACACAGATTGAAGGCATCGGATTTGATGGTAGAAAAGATCAAACTAAGACAAAGAAGGGAATGGAGTACGAAGAACATTATGTAATAGTCAAAGAACCTGGTGATGTTTACATGGATCATATAGCTTCAGATAACAGAACTGCTTGTTGTATTGCAGATGAAATAATAACTTTTATAGTTGATTCTAATAGCAAAGAATCCCTCAAAGCTTTGCTATGCGATGGCACCCCAGTGAACACTGGCAGGATTGGCGGAGTGCTAAAATTGATTGAATTATATCTGGACAGGCATGTACAATGGCTGATTTGCCTTTTGCATGCAAACGAACTGCCCTTCAGGCACGTATTTGAAGCAATTGATGGAAAAACTTCGGGACCAAACACTTTCAAAGGTTCTCTTGGAAATAAACTCCGAGAGGATTTGACCAAACTGGATATAGTTGATTTATACCCCTGTAGAGGGCAACATTAAAAGTTTCGGCCGATATTGTTAAAAGTTTCAGCAGTGACCAAAAATATATGTATGAAATGTGCATTAGCATACAATCTGGACGCATCTCACAAGCGTTAGCCACCAGATCCCCAGGTGCCCTCCATCATGCAAGATGGCTAACACGAGCAAACAGGATCCTGCGCTTATATGTCTCTACACGGAATCCAGACAAAAACATCCAAGACCTAGTAAAAATTATAATGCTGGTTTACGCTCCAAGCTGGTTTTGGATTAAGTCTCATCCAAAGGCAAATGAGGAGCATCTAATTTTTGGTATATCATGCACTCGCTTAAAGGCTTAGATAAAAAGCATCGGATGATTATGGAGCGTGTCCTCAGAAATAACGCCTATTTTGCTCACCCAGAGAATATCTTACTCTCAATGATAACAGACACAAGAAGAGAGGTCAGAGAGCTGGCTCTTCAGCACATCATTCGAGCAAGAACTAGGAGCACCAATGCGAGAAATTTTGAGCTGCCAAAAACACTGAACTCTGAAACAGAAAATTATCCTAACATGATCGACTGGGACAACGAAACCATCACCCCTCCACCTATTTTACAGAATTTGACAAATGATCATCATCTTAAAGTTCGAAATGAACCACTTCAGCTTATTCCTTTTCCCTGTCACAGCCAGGGAGTAGAACATGCTGTAAATGTGGTAACAGAAGCATCACAAGATAGAATTGGTTACGAGAACAGATATAAATTTATTTTGAATGTACTGGAGTCGAGAAAAAAGCTACCTGTGTTCCAATGGAAAGGCCAGTGGTGTCAGTAATTTACGATTTTAAATTTCTTAAGGTGAATATTTTGATTTTAGTATGCTTCAATTGATTCTTTAAGTAATATACGGAGAAAGATTTCTTATATATATATATCTATATATATATATATATATATATACACAAAAGTGGGCAGGACCGAGTTCCAAAAGGACCGAACTCCAGGAACTCGGTCCTTTTTAAGGACCGTGAGCGGGAAAGTCGGTCCTTTTCTCAGTGATGACCGAAATGAGGAGCGACGGTCCATTTTTAAGCAATTCCGGACGGTCTTTTTTAGTGATTTTAGTGTGTTTAGTGATTATTTGAAGTTCTAAAGAAGATGGATCGTTTCCTCCAGAAGACTCAGAAAGAGACTGAGACTGAGACTGAACTGAAACTTGTTTCAACACCTGGAGGAGACGAAGAATCTACTGATGTTAGTGCTTCTTTGAGGCTCTCTACGAGGGCGGGGAGAAGACGAAGGAGACCGGGACCAAGTTGGTGGAGACATTTCTCAGCGAGAGGCTTGTGAAACCCTTCATCTTCAACAAGGACTCGTTCCCCAGCCCGGCGTTGAAGGACTTGTTCATCAAGTTTAACACGCCTATCCCATCCAGTGCCGCCGTGGAGAGGCTCTTCTCTTTGGGGAAGGACGTCCTCAAGCCGAAAAGGTCAGGACTCAGTGACAGCCATTTTGAAATGCTAGTCTTCTTGAAGGGAAACTCAAGCATTTAACGTAATAACTTTTTTTCATCATTTATGTATTGTATTAATTATAATTTACGTTAATAAAATTAAAGATTTCCGGTGTCTTTAATTTCATTTTTCATTTTAATCAAATTTTTCACTTATATTATATATAAGGACCGAAGACCGAGTCGTTCCTAGGTCCTATCTTCAGAAAGGACCGTGACCGGGACCGTCGGTCCAGTTTGAGGCAAGGACCGGGACCGTCGGTCCTTTATGAGGCCCGGGTGCCCACCTTTGTATATATATATATATGCGCGGAATGTTCTCTAATACAAGCGTCGTTCTTTACATTAATTATACTGCGTGTTCTTTGCAGTTGAAATGTGTGTGTATATATATATAGGTGCGGCATGCGGGAGGTGCCCCCCCTCAGGGCATTGGTTTCTGCGCGTATGTAGGAGAATTACGACTTCTGATCGAGTGAGGACTATGGTGTAGTGGTTATCATATCTGACCGGCAATCGGAAGATCCCGGGTTCGATTCCCGGGTGGTTACCTCATTTTTTTAATTTGTTCGTTCTCCCTCCTCATCTTGCGCGGATGGTTCTCCTATACAAGCGTCGTTCTTTACGTTAATTATACTGCGTGTTCTTTGCAGTTGAAATGTGTGTGTGTGTGTGTGTGTGATATATATATATATATATATATATAATATATATATATATAACTTTAACTTTACTTATATCATTATTTACTTTAATTTTTGTCATTTATAAGGTTTTTTATTCAAAGAATTGGTTTCAATTTCATTTCAATTTAAAAAAAGGGGGGGCATATGCAACGGGTAGGTGGGGGTGGGGGGGCGCATAGCGGTGTAATTACAGTATGTTGTTTAGGGGCCCAAAGGAAACTTCGAGCAGTGTGTAGAATAAGATTACAAAATTTCGACCCCCCCCCCCCCTAGTGACCACAGAGGGATGGCTCCCTCCTCATAAAATCATGCTCAGACGCAGAAACGAAAGCCCTACTCTCCCTCACTGAGGTCCTCGGATGCTCGGTGTCCGTCTCCCCACACCCTCGCCTGAACCAGTCAGGGCACTATTTACGCCACCCGCCTATTATCGATCACAGTGAACGAGCTCTTGGAGGACTTCGCACCCCAGGGTGTCACTAAGATCCATCGCTTCACATCTCGACAGGGAGGCACCCCGTCCCCCACCCCGCGCCTACTTCTTACTTTCAATACCTTAGTCCCTCCCGACCGTATTGTATGGGGTATGGGAGACCGCACGTTATCGAGTTTACTGTCCGCCCATACATCCCAGACTCGACCCGTTGCTTTAAATGCAACAAGTTTGGACACGTTAGCTCAGTTTTCCAGCAGCCGCACCAACTGTGTGCCCGTTGCGGACAAATCGCTCACCCAGACAAGTGCCCCAACACACCCAAATGCTCCAATTGTGAAGGCGCACACCCCTCTTCATCCCGCCAATGCCTGTTCTTCAGGTTCGAGTAGGAGGTCCGAGGCCTGCAGGTAGCGGACTTCCTTAGCCTCCGAGAGGCGCGAGACAGGGTGCAGAGTCGGGAGGTATCTTACGCCGCTGCCCTCGGCTCTGTCCTCTCAGCACGCCGCCCTGGCCTGCCGTTCAAACCCCCCCTCGACCACTGCTCCTCATCCCTCCCAAAGGGATTCCTCGCAGGACCCGACTACCTCCTGTCCCCCCACCATCCCTTCTCTTCACGCACCTTACTTGCCACAGATTCCCCAGGAGTCTGGGACCAGGACACTCAGGCCCCGTCCACCTCGAACCCTGCCCTCCCAGCACTCTTTGCACACACCCGAACCAAACGCCCGGAGCAAACCGACGAGGGCGGAGACGCCGGAGCGAGTCGCCAGACCCTCCGGCCTTTCAACATGTCTTTCCCTCTTCCCTAGATCTAAGAAGACGGCTCAGACCCTCACACCGCCCACTTTGTCTACGAGGACCATATCACCCCACCGCAGAAGTCCCACCAATCTACCCCCACAGACTCTGACAATAGTTGCCGAATTACATGACCCGTCCCCCACGACGAGATCCAATCTGGACAACATCCTCTCCCCCGAGGATCCAGTGGATGCGGCTCTGGCGCAGCTACATGGTGTGGCCGAGGGGAGCTCGGCCGCACCCATGAATTTTATGGATCTGCTCTTGCCTCCTGGTGCCATTTTTTTTCCACCCCTCCACGAGAACACACTGGTTCATCTCCTTTCACCCCCACAGTACCTGCCCCCCCAACATCCCCGACCCTCTCCCTGTTAGCCACCCTGAGCACGTCCTTCCCACCTGCACGGTCCTTCTGGTACCCCCCTATCGCCACACAGGGTCCGCTGTGAGACCCAGATAGGCGGGGGAGTGCCACTTTGGAAAATAAAGCGCCCCCTCCTGGCCCGAACACAGAAGCCCACCAAGAAACTTCTCACCCTCTGAGCCCATAACGTTCTCCTAGCTGCCGTGATCCACGTCTCCGGTCTCTCTCGACCGACTCGATCCCCGCAATCTTCGCGGAGGTCAACTGGCCGACCGATTCCTTCTCTGGTGAACGGCAGATAGCCAGCCATGCTCCTGACCCATCCTTTGCCTTCGCGAACCCCAGATCTCGCTTCACACCCCAACCTCCTAGCACCTACACCTTTACCCATCCCCATCATCAAATAATGGGTCCCCCGAAAACTACAATAGTACACTGGAACTGCAGAGGAATATTCACGAACTACGAAGGCCTTAATTCTTTGATTGCCACTTCCCGTCCGGTGTGTCTGTCTCCAGGAGCTAATCCTGGGGATCAGGCCCATGCCCTGCCCTACTGGATATTCCTACATCACCACCCCGTTTCCTACCTGCACTCGAAGGGGGCTGCCATTTTCATACACTACGCAGTCCCCTTCCACAAACTATCCGATCCCCGTTACAGGTGATTGCTACCCGGCTCTCCTTGGAATGACAGTACACCGTCTATTCAATATACCTCCCTCCCCACACTCAGGTCTCCCGCGATGACCTGGTGGAGGTGGTACAACTCCCCAGGCCCTTTCTATTACTGGGCGATTTCAGTAGTCGCCACTCCTTGTGGGGAGAGACACATTCCACCTATATGGCCCCGACCCTGATTAGATTACTATCATGACCGAGCTCTCCTTCAAGTACCTTAATGATGGCTCTCCTACATTCTACCATGCCGCCACCTGCACCCCATCGTGTATAGACCTGTCCTTCGTTTCGACCAATGCCCTCCTAGATTTCACATGGCAAGTCCTCCAAGAGGACTATGGAAGTGACTTATTTCCCTGTTCAACTCACGCTCAATTGGCCCGATCAGACCGTTCGGGTACCGGAGAAATGGATTACTGCCAAAGCTAATTGGTCTCGCTTCCACGACGATACATACACAACCTTTACGACTACCCACTTCCCATCCTCCGATGAGTGCATCGCATACTTCGAGTCAATCGTTGTAGCGGCTGCGTGCACTAACATCCCACGATCCTCCGCCTACCCCCGCACCCGACGGGTACCTTGGTGGACCTCAGAGTGCACGGAGGCCGTACGCGCCAAGAAGAAAGCTACTCAACGCTTCTACCGTACGCGACTCCCCATCCATCGCACGGAGATGCAGCGGACCAGGGCCATCGTCCGCCGTACAATGAAGACAGCGCGCCGACATTCTTGGCGTGCCTTTGTATCCGGCGTCACCACCTTCGTACCCGCCCCTAACAATAGCTCCTCTTCACCGTTCCTAGACAGCACCTACAACCAGTTGTCCACCATGCGTGAACTACAGGCGGCACTGGCCTCTCGACGATCCCCTTGTCCCGGCCTGGACGGTATCCCGTACAGCATGATCCACCACATCCATCCTACCTTACAAATTTTCCTACTAGACCCATACATCCGCATATGGATAGAGAGCGCCTTCTCCTCCCGGTGGAGGGTGGCCCACGTAATCCCTATCCTCAAACCCAGCAAAGATTCCCTCGATCCCACAAACTACAGACCAATTGCCCTAACGTGTTGTGCCTGCAAAATCTTCGAAAAAATGGTCGCTACGCGACTGTCGTTCTTCATTGAAAATAGTTATTCTTTTCCGGCTACCAAGTCCGGCTTCAGACAATTTCGCTCCACCACTGATCCCATTCTGCTCCTCAGCCGAGACATACAGAATGCCTTCGACAATGGACAGTCGTCCTATCTATCAATCTTTTTTGACATCCAGAAGGCCTACGACGCCACCCGTCGGACAATAATCTTTAGTCAGCTCCAAAATCTAGGTCTCGTTGGAGCCATGCCGACCTTCATCAGGGGCTTCCTTTCCTCCCGAACCTTTAAAGTTCGGGTGGGCTCAGTCCTCTCAAACACCTTCGTGCAGGAGGACGGGGTCCCACAGGGAAGCATCCTCAGTGTTCTATGCTTTTCCATCGTCATGAACACAGTCTCAAAATGCCTTCCACCCACCATCCGTTCTTCCATCTACGCGGATGACCTTGCGATCTACTTCGCAGGGCGGGAGCCGTTCGTCGTTTAACGGCAAATTCAGCTCGCCATCTACCGGGTGGAAAGGTGGGCGACGTCGGTGGGGTTCCGCCTCTCCACCCCCAAGTCCAAGTGTATGCTCTTCAGCAGAAGCAGACCCGCAACCCTTCCAGTTCCCTCTGTCACGTTATACGGCAATCCTCTTGAGGTGGTACCCTCCACGCGATTTCTGGCCGTGACTCTAGACCGACGGCTCAACTGGGTTCCCCATCTCAAACACCTGAAGCAATCCCTCCAACGTCCCCTCGCTCTCCTATACCACCTCTCACACACCACATGGAGCGCAGATCGACGCTCTTTCCTTCGCCGTTACACTTCCATGGTGCAGTCGAAGCTGGACTATGGCAGTGTAGTATACGGTTCAGCCTCCAACGCCTGCCTCCGTATCTTGGACCCGGTTCTTAATAGGGGCCTCCGCCTCGCCACCGATACGGTTCAGCCTCCAACGCCTGCCTCCGTATCTTGGACCCGGTTCTTAATAGGGGCCTCCGCCTCGCCACCGATACGGTTCAGCCTCCAACGCCTGCCTCCGTATCTTGGACCCGGTTCTTAATAGGGGCCTCCGCCTCGCCACCGATACGGTTCAGCCTCCAACGCCTGCCTCCGTATCTTGGACCCGGTTCTTAATAGGGGCCTCCGCCTCGCCACCGATGCCTTCTGCTCTTCCCCAGCCTCCAGCCTCCAAGTGGATTGCAATTACCTCCCTCTCGCCCTCCGACGGGGTCTGCTCCTCATGAGGACATACCTCCGTGCACAGAGACTACCTTCTTCGCTTCTATGCGCGCGGCGATTTCTGAACTCCCACCCAAGGGACGGAGCTGGCACTTCACTGAAGCGGTCCGCTCTTTCCTTGACCTTTCCAACATGCCCGCCCACTCAGTTCCCCATTTCATACAGCATCTAACCCCCTGGCTCCTCACTTCTATTAAGTTTTGCAGGGACCTGTGTGCTAGGCCGGGTCGAATTTCTGGGGGCAGATCGGGCACTATGTGGGGCTTATGAATTGGGGTCCTGACCAACATACTCCAAAAGAAAGTTTATGGTCCCCCCCGTACCACTAGCATACTCCCTCCTATTTTTGGCTCCGCCCCAAAAATGAAAATAGTCTCATAAATGAAAATAGAGACCATTTAGAGCATCTTCTCATAGAGATGACCCCCCCTAAAATTGCATAATATATATCGTGTGCAATTTTCAGGCAATTACCTCAAAAATTTGGATTTCTCAAAATTTTCGCCACGCGTATTTTCTCAAAATATTTGCTATATCAGAAAATTGATTACACATAAATATCGTTTATGTGTAATCAATTTACTGAGCTGTGTGTTAAATTTCAAATTCAATACCAATAAATTTCATGTTCTAATTATCATATTTTTTTACAGGAATTATAAGAATTTATGCTCTTTAGATTTACTTATGATCCATGCATGATTCTATAAATGCTGGATTTTTAGTTTTTTAAAAAGGTTGAAAAAATGTCAACCAGAAACAAATCTTCGAATGCAGCTTTTGGTTTTGCCACTGAATTCCGCCGATCAATGATTCCTACAAAGGCAGACGTTGTCAGACACTATTTCTTCATTCAAAAGAGAGAGAGAAATCAAGTCAAGGGGATCAGCAACTGCGAACGATTGCTACAATATAGTTACCAAAGATCTTCAAGATATTTGGGCCATGTTCTCTTTCCCTGTCATTCAAGAAAGATCTATTTCTTCTGCAGTGGAAAGATTAATCAGATCAGCTCCTTCCTTGAACAAGGTTCCTCTACGTCAAAGGAATGAAAATTTTGCTAAAAAACTTGCTTCATATGTTGAAATGTTTGACATTTGTACTTGCAAATGTTATGATAAAGGAATAGAAAGGCCGTTTTGTCGATGCGAGGTAAAAATCCCAATGGTAGAGTGGGAGTCATTTGTAGGCCAAAAGCAAAGAATAAATCAATTAGGGCCATTTGATCGTGAAGCTGCCGCTGTTCAGAGACGATCCCTCTCAAGAGCAAGAGAAGAACAAGAGAGGCAACAAAGGTCACAAGTGGAAATGGCAGAGGCTATGGAAGTTGTACCATCTTCTTCAGTAGATGACTTTAGCGAAGATATAGAAGACAGTGACAATGAGCTAGAATTCGTGCCCGATGTGGAATTGATTGAAAATGATCAAAATAGGTATTCATACAATGAATTACCATTGGTGGCAGACCGTTACCGTGTGAGTTCGAGAGCTACAGTAGCTATTGTTAATGCTGCATTGAAAGATATGGGAATAATCGATCAATTTAACATGCTTGATAGGAAGAAAATAGAGAGAGAGAGAGAATTCGTGTAGGCAAGAAAAATATTGTTAGATCTAGATGTGAAAATGTGAATATTGAATGTATAGGGTTTGATGGAAGAAAGGATGATACGTTAACCAAGCATGGAAAAGAGAAAGAAGAACATTATGTGCTGATCAAAGACCCTGGAGGTATCTATGTAGACCATCTCTGCCCTGACGCAGGAAATGCTCGGTGTATAGCTGATGAAATTATAACGTTCTTAATTGATTCAGCGAGCATCGACACTCTCAATGCTCTGCTATGCGACGGTACTGCTGTCAATACTGGTAGAATTGCTGGTACCATAAAATTGATTGAAATTTTTTTGCATAGATCAGTTAAATGGCTCGTGTGTCTTTTACACATGAATTAACTCCCCTTCAGACACATATTTGAAACCATAGACGGAAAAACATCAGGGCCAAATACCTTTAAAGGTTCAATTGGAGCCAAATTGAAATGTGATTTAACCATTTTAGACTTAGTGGCATTTTCACCAGTTCAGGGCAACGTCCAAGATATACCACCGAATGTCGTGAAAGAGTTGAGCAGTGATCAAAAGTATATCTATGATATGTGGCTAGCAGTGCAATCTGGATGGGTATCTGAAAGTCTAGCCCGCAGGTCTCCAGGTGCCATTCATCATGCTTGCTGGATTACCCGAGCAAACCGGATTCTTCGTTTATATGTATCGACTTTGCATCCCGAACAAAATCTGAAAGAACTGGTAACCATCGTCATAAAATCATATGCTCCTGGATGGTTTCATATCAAATCCCATCCTAAAGCTACTGACGGAGCACGGAATTTTTTTCATTTGATTGTCTTGATGCGAGGATTGGAAGAAAAACATCGCATTATTATGGATCCTACTGTCAATGCTTACTGATAGCAGACATGTCAGAGAAGATGCTCTTCAGAAGATACTTCTCAGTCGGACACGTTTCAGTGGCACACGAAATTTTGAGCTTCCTCTCTAAATTTCGATTCCAAAGACTACTATGAGATGATTGACTGGAGAAAGGAAGCTATCAATCCTCCACCTTTGATAAGGAATTTCAGCAATGAAGAGCTACTGCATACAAGAACAGAACCCTTGAAACTTGCTGCCTTTTCATGCCACAGTCAAAGCGTGGAAAGTGCAGTGAACTTAGTGACAAAAACATCAGAACAAAGGATTGGCTACGGCAATCGGCACAAATTTATCCTCAATCAACTACTGGAATCAAGAAAAAGACTGCCACAGTTTGAATGGAAAAGCCAATGGGGCCAAGGCACATCCACAAGTAATTAGTGAATTGTGAAGGTAATTTTTAAATTAAATTTTGTTTTTACTTCAAAGCTGTTTTGTGTAATAAATGGTAAAATAGACTAATTGTCTTCTTTTCAGACAAATATACTAGGCCTATATGAGGTTTATGAATTGGTCTCCTAGGCAATCAGTACTCCAAACTAAAGTTTATGCCACCCTTTTCTATATACTGATAACACTTTTTGGGGATGCGGCAATTTTTGAAGGATTTGAAATTTCTTGGATAATTGCCTGAAAATTGCACGTGAGGTATATTATGCAATTTTAAGGGGGGTCATCTCTATAAAAACATGCTCTAAATGATCTCCATTTTGATTTATGATACTATTTTTAATTTGGGGGCGGAGCCAAAAATAAGAGGGAGTATGCTAGTGGTACGGAGGGGAGCATAAACTTTCTTTTGGAGTATGTTGGTCAGGATATCATTTCATAAGCCCCACATAGTGCCCATCTAAAAAAAATCATTTTGACTAGATTTCGACCCGGCCTACAGTGTGTGCCCTACCAAAGACTACCACGATCGCTACGGTGTACAGGTCACTCTTCCGAGAAAACGCAACCCAACACCCGGACACAGTCCCCATTTATACAGATGGTTCCCGCTCGGAAGTTGGTACGGCCGCCTCGGCGGTGATATTGGCTCAGCCGCTTTCTCGAGGCGTCAGCCCCGCGAGGCCTCCGTTTTCTCGGCAGAACTCTTCGCGATCATGGAGGCCCTCGACATTGTGCGCACCCACTCTGCCAGCTCCTTCGTCATTTATTCAGATTCCCAAAGCTCACTTCTCTCCCTAGAGAGATTTAACCCCCTTCATCCGTTCGTCTGTACCATCCAGCAAACCTTCCACTTTTTAACAGCCTTCCGACACAAGATAATCGCCTTCTGCTGGGTCCCGGCACATGTCGGCATCCAGGGTAACAAGGAGGCGGACCGCACGGCAAAGACGGCCTGCTTACTGCCGGCCTCTCCCCCCCCCCCTCCCGGCCCCTCCCTTTTTCCGACTTCTTCCCGACTCTCCGCTCCCACTTCCGCTCCATCTG
The DNA here is from genome assembly GCA_023014485.1 of Bathynomus jamesi. Classification (NCBI taxonomy): domain Eukaryota; kingdom Metazoa; phylum Arthropoda; class Malacostraca; order Isopoda; family Cirolanidae; genus Bathynomus; species Bathynomus jamesi. The sequence continues at coordinate 1,068,729 of JAJOZX010000930.1, forward strand.
GTAACGGGAATGGGACCAGGCCACACAAAACAAACTCCACAAGATCAAACTGCAATTAGGATACTGGGCCTTCTCATTCCACCGGTCCCGCCTAGGACACACGCGCATTACTCATGGTCACCTTATGACTAAATCGCCAGCCCCGCTCTGCCCTACTTGCCATACCCCTATCACTGTCGTACATCTGGTCGAATGCCAAAACCTGTCCGCTCTTTGTCACAGGTGTTTTCCTCTCTTGTCCAAAATTCCCATACCCGAGCGTCTATAATCCACACTCGCCGAAGGCCCCCATTTTTCAGCGGAAGCGATTTTCCTTTTCCTCACTCTCTCCCATCTGCTTCATCGTGTCTAAGACCATACCCCTCCTACCCACTATCCAGCAACTGAACCTTACTCATCCCCCTAGTCTACCATCCCTAACTCAGTAACACCACCCACCCACTGCCTCACCGAGATATGTACCACTTTCACTAGGTACGAGTCGGCGGTAAATTAAAGAAAGAAACACACACACACACACACAAAATAAGGTACCACCCTAATCTTAGGGATGTAGTGTCAACTTACACGCAAAGGTTGGAGTTCAGATTTGCAGTGATAGGTCGGGTGAGACAAACATTTCTACTTACACACCACACAAACCGTTTCTGTTAGCTCTTACGAAATAGAATTTTTTTTTTCAAATGTTACGTTAACACTGTCATAGTTGTCTGGCCAGCGTCTGTCAGACAAAGTCAAAACCTTTCTTTTGACATAAAAATTGTAAAAATGGGTTTATGCGGAACCCTTTTTTATTTATCTTTGACCCTTTCACTACGGGCATACCTTTGAAGTGAATTATATGAATTCAAATTTTAATACGTATATCCCCCCAATTTTCAACGCCAGAGGGTGGAAAGAGAGGAATATAACCTTGATTTATAAACTACACCCGGAGTTCAGAAAAGATTAAAAGTTGGTTTATTTACCACATCCGAGTCTGAGCGCAAATTGGACGTGTAGTTTATATGCCACACTCGGAACGAAAGGGTTAATAGCTGTTTGAGTTTCTTTTTAAAGAACTTGTCTGATTCGGAATTTTTCCAACTTATCACTGTAGGCTACGTATTATTATTATTATATTATTATTATTATTATTATTACTATTACTATTACTGTGTCCTTAATTTAATTTTGAGATTGTCAGAGTATAACACAAAGTGAAAAGATCATCTTCACCTTTCGTTGTTTTGGTAAATTTAACATTTTAATCTAAATTATTTGATAATATTGAATTCATTAAAATGAACCCAGACAAATAGAGATTATTATTATTATTATTAAAGCAGTGCAAGATATATTGATATAGCACTGTGCTTATGGGATTTCGACGAGTCATATAGTGGATATTTCATTTTCTTTTTTTCATCTCCAAACTACACAGTTGTTGACTGAATATCTATAGTCTATATCGATACTCCTCCTCATCCTCCTCATCCTCCTCCTCCTCCTCCTCCTCCTCCTCCTCCTCCTCCTCCATAAATACTAATTTGTCAGTGTTTTGCCGATTTTCAGTCTCGACTTTATTAGGTAACTGGATGTCGTCAGATAATTTTTGTCAGTGTTTCCCCGAAACTGAAATTGGAAATTTGGCATTTTCGTGTCTGTTAATACTATTTTCCATAATCAGTTTTTGACTGTTTTAATTAAATGATATTTAATTAATGGTTGACATTTCTTAACGTTTTCTTTTATTTTTCGACATGAACTAATTTCGTTTTTTAAAAAATGACTTTGGAGTTTTGTTTGTATTATTTTTTATTATTATTATTTTATTATTGTCATTTTAATTTATAATTTAGCTTTCCCCCACGAATTTAAGGCTTTTGAATTTGTCTTTAAACGCTTGAGAATCTCCCTTTTCTGAAGTTTAACAGTTAATATGAATTGCCAGCCAGCTTCGAGCGCTTAATGGTGTTCATCTTAAACTTTTCGATTTGTAATTATCACTACTAGGATGAGACTGTTGCGTGTCAGTGTTCCGTGAACTCCATTGCCCGGATTTGTTTTAAATCCTCAATTGATCGCGTACTGTATATGTTATAGCTCCTGTAATAACGATAATACCCAGTTTGTACCTCTATATAAAAGTAATATTCATCAAAATTCAAACCAGAAGTACTCTTACAATACCAACTAATGTGTATATATATATATTTATTTAATATACTTTAAATTTAGTGGGAAACAAATTTAATTAATGTTTACTTAATTACGTGAATAATTTAATAAATTTCTGTGCTAAATCTACCGTTTTTGGTATTTTAAAAAGTAATTTGTTGATTTGAATCCATAACTTTGTAACTTTTGTTAACAAATGTGTAAATGCTGTAAATATTGAAAAATCCTCCATTAAACTGGGATTTGCAAACTCGTTTGTAAACAACCTTTTTTTACGTAGCTTCAACCGTATTCTTCCATTTGCTTATACGCAATTGATATGTATTAGTGGTGTACCGATTAATCGGCATCGCCACTGGCAGAATCGGACATTTTTTTTGGCATCGCCATCAACCAAATTTAGCCAATTTTCTCGGATTTTTTGACATTTTAAAATTTTCATTACAAAACAATCTATATTTATAGAAAATTGAACGTACAAAAAGCACTATGATAATTTATACTCATTTCAAAGTGTGAATATATAAAATATTTTACATTCATAGAAAAAGACAAAGCTTAATAAGTTAAGTTGCCCATAAATTTACATTTTCCTTAACTAATAATCTCTAAATATTATAAACTATCGTAATCTCCTACTCGGTATTAATAATAATAATTCTACATTTTGTATTTTATTATTTACATACTAAACCATCTTATTGCGTTGACTTTAAGTATTTTAATAATTTTTTAAAGTTAAATTTTATAACAATTTTTTTAATTGAAATTGGCCATCAGCGACTTTAAATATTAATGAAAAAGTTTGTTGTTTATATTTTGTTGAAGAAAGAAAATAGGTTGAACATAAGGAAAACCAATTACTTTAAATATTGGTATTTAATTTATGAAACTAAAATAAAATTATTTTATCATTTTACTCAGTAATAAAACTATGTAACGTCACTTTAGCTACAATACACGAGTAACAAATTCTGGTACTGTATATTGTGGAGTGAAATAAAGAAAAGCATTTAAACAAATTTGAAATGTAAAAATATGAGTTTTCACATTAGATTAGTAAAATTTATGAAGGGAATGGATTTTTTAAAATCTAGGCAAAGAATCGCCATCAGCACTTTTTCATGGAATCGGCCTCGGCTAAATTTTGGAATCGGTACATCACTAATATGTATAGTAGGTGAAATGGGTTTACAGCAGCGGTTCCCAAACTGTAGTAGTAGTAGTAGTAGTAGTACGCGCACCAGTGGTGGTGTGTGTGTATATATATATATATATTATATATATATATAATATATATATATATATACAGGGTGGGCCGAAAGTCTGGATCCATAGGAAAATATTTATTTTAATACATAAATTACAACAAATGGTAAATACTTAAAATGAATATCAACTTTAACTCGTAAATGCGTATCCGTGATACTGTACAGTGGTTCGTAGTCCAGTATAAACAACAAATTATAACAAATGCTCAAATTGGCGGCCTCTGACATCGAGACACTTAGGGATGGAATTTATGATTTTTAATAATTCTTCGAATTGACGTTCTCGAGATGCGTGTTTCATTTGATAATCTTCTTGTTGACTTTACTGGACTATTCGTTAAAGTTTCACATACCATTGCGGAGGTATTTTCATCAGTTGCAGTTTTTGGACGACCAGAACGCCGTCGATCATGTACACTTCCTGTTTCTTTGAAACGTTTAAACAACTTGCCAACAGTCGCATGTGTTACTGGATGCTTATCAGGATGATTTCTATTGAATTCGGTAGCAACTTCTGTGTGTGTAGCGCCCTGTCTTGCGTACATGAGCACAAGTTCTACCCGGTCTTCTGTTGTTAGATTCGAAGCCATTTCTGGGCTGAAATAAAAAAAGTATTTGAGTATTTATACTGGAGTACGAACTACTGTACAGTATCACGGATACGCATTTACGAGTTAAAGTTGATATTCATTTTAAGTATTTACCATTTGTTGTAATTTATGTATTAAAATAAATATTTTCCTATGGATCCAGACTTTCGGCCCACCCTGTATATAGTTTGAAGTAAAAATAATGGCAGTGTATAATAAGTCTGCTGGGAAAAAAAATTTGAGTTGGGTGGTATGGCAAATTTTTTTGCTGTAGGTGGTACAGGAGAAAATAAGTTTGGAAACCCTTGCTTTAGAGGGAGCCGATCGTTCATTAGCAAACAATTTTGTATAAACTTTTATAATTAAAACCTAAATGGTTAAGCTTTTTCTGTACATGAATTTAATCATGTTTAACCCTAGTCAAGGTTTATGCAAGTGCTTTTAGTGCCATAGAATTTTTCCTAACATTTTGAACGGTGTCTGCGATTGTGAAGATCGCTTCGCTCACATTTTGTATGGACTATGGTTCCTATGGTGCTAATGATTACGGCTTGGTTTTGCATTCGCCGATAACTCGCCATCTGTTTGTTCCTATAAACCGTAAATGAGAATTAGTTAAGACTGGCTTGAATCGATGTACTTTCAGGATGCACTTGGCGCTACGTACGGGCGTCCATGTCGCTTTCTGGATACATGCCCCCCATTTGCGACCCTCACGATGGGCATCTGTTGCTTGATGGTGGTTATGTCAACAACTTACCAGGTAGAGCGTCGTTCATTCAGTTGGTGGAGGCACTTTGTCCGCTTTCTTCTGGACTAATGTTTTTGTATAGGAGATTGATAATAGTGTGGATTAGATTTAAAATGAGGAAGGAAAAGGCATTGAAGTGCGAAATCGGGAGCTAATGAGACTCGAACCGGTGTCGCGTATTTTTCATAGTCAGTGTTCTTACCAGTCACACCATTAAAAATCCTATATAAAAAGTTCGTTCAAGCGAGGCCAGTATTTACGCTGTTGGCGTGATATTGTCATCAGTAGGAGAGCTGACTTTAAAACTACGAGACGCGGGTTCGAGTCCCATTAGCTTCAAGTTTCTCACTTTATTGCCTTTTCCCTTTCCATCTTAAGTGCGGTTATTGCACTTAAAACGCATTTCTAGACTTTAATTCCCTACAAGGAACATTGTACAATCTTTGGTACAGGATATTAACGATAATGTTATAAAGGTAAGATAAGTGCGTTTTAGCATCCTTTCTTGGTAAAGCATGGCTGGCTGGCAGTTCTGTTACGTAAATTTCGTTCTATATTTTGGTCGTTTTGGTCAAGGGTCTCTCAACTCCACTTCATCTCAGTTATCTTGAAATGTAATCGAATTCAAACTTAAATTTGATGTCGATGGATTTTAATTTAAATTAAAATTCATTTACAATCCATGACTGAATTCTGATTAGATTCTAATTAGTGGGACCCTTTTCCTCTTCCTCGTCGCTAAAGGACCCGTTTGGCGTTACGTGAGAGGGTCCATGTCCCTCGCCATGCTTTTGCCTCCCCTGCCAGACCCTCTGGACGGACATTTATTGGTCGATGGGTCCTACATCAACAACGTTCCAGGTAAGTCGGGCTCCTTATTCCGTCTCCGAGAAGAGGTAAGACACCGACGTTCTTTCTTACTCGCTCAACAAACTTTTTTCTTTCGCGTTGAGTCCACTTCCGCTTTTTATTTTCGCCTCTTATTCACAAATTTAGGTCACGGAAGCTTTGCAGTGGCGATGAAACGTCTAGTCAGTCAATCACTTTTAGGTCACTTCGACTTTCAGTACCTTAAATTTTTACTTGTAAAATTTTGTGAAAGACTTCACAAATGGATGTCATCGTTCGTTAAAGTAAAATGGATAAGTACTTACCAGTTCAGAGACGATGATGAATTTGTAATTGTTTTAAACAATTACAAATAGCTATGAACGTGTTATTTGCGTTGGACTCTTGTATTACAAAATAATTTAAATTTTTACTATAATAATAAATGCTGTTAATTAACTGTATTGTCGCAAACATTGTCTAAGTCGTAACCACACTTTTATTCGTACTATTAACAATAGTCACTAACGTACTATACACCAGTTACGAGCGTGCCTTACCTATATTTATTCCTAATTCATTTTTGTTCAGCGGATGTAATGAGAAACCGTTTTAGCGTTGGCAGCATATTCGCGATCGATGTTGGATCTCAGTATGATTCCCAGTTCACCAACTACGGAGATACTCTCTCCGGCTGGCACCTTTTGTTCAGGCAGACTCGACCCTTCAAGTACTTCTTCAGAAAAGAGCTGAAGGTAAGCTGGGTATTTACAGTTAAAATTGAAATGTTGACTCGGTTGATGTCTTCATTTCGTTTAAAGATTTGCAAAAATTTACTCCGAGTTAATTTTACCTTTCCTTGAACTTTCCGAAACACACACTCGGTAGTGCTTTATCTTCTCTCTTATTCGTAGGCTCCCAATTTGTACGACATTCAATCCCGTCTCTCGTACGTGTCCTGCATCAGGCAACTGGAGGAACTGAAAGCGAGTAATTTCTGTGAATACATTCGACCTCCCATCGACAAGTACCAGACGCTTCAGTTTGGTTCCTTTGATGAGATAAAGGTACGCGAAGATCGAAACGTCAGTAAAGTCTACAAAAGCTCTCGTTTTTAAATTGTGTTGTTCACAGCTCGGTAGGATTCGATATTGTGGGATATTGTGCGTTTCATACTAAGCCCTAATTAAGTACTTAGAATTCCAGTGTGTCCCGTAGCTCGATCAGTTAGGGTGCCGCCGCTCAGCAGTGCTGAGAGACTCCTCCGAGTCGTGGGTTCAAACCCCAGTGCTGCCCAGAGGTGGGCGGTTGTCTTTTCTGTATCTTACGTAGCCACCCTCCCCCTTAATTAACTCTGGCTAAGATAGCTCTGGCTCGGGGCCCCTAACCCCGACATTTTGGAAATATGGGACATTTAGATGTTACCTTAACTTATTTGGAACTCCAGAGCTACGTCGTGACCATGTAATACCGCTTACCTTCGATCAACGAAGTTAAGCGACATTGGGTCTGGGCAGATGATGTAGCGACCTGTGGTTCGGATCCCACGCAAAGCTGCGCGTCCCCTCCGCTACACGATTTTTGCCGTTACAAAGGAGGTTAAACAGCTCGCCCCCACCCCAAAATATAAATAAACTTCTAACTTTTTTCTTTAACTGAAAGGACGTGGGATACCATCATGGAAAGACTTATTTCAGCGGAATGATAAAAAGTGGTCTCAGTGTGGAACACATTTATAAACTGAAATCGGCAAAGGAAAATGGTAAAGGAAACCCCTTAGAATCTCTTCATCAAAAACTGAATTTACATTCTTGTCCTGCCAATTTTACAGACCTTGCTCAAATTGTTTGTAGCGTCAAGAAACCGCAAAGAATTATTGCAGATTACAGTGAGTAAAATGTCTCGTATAATAATTTCTTATTTTATAAGTAATTAAAACTGCTTGATTCGCAGTGTCCTTTTTTATTATTCGAGGAGGGCGAGTCCTTTCTGTACGAGGTACGAACGTTTGGGAGATGCGTAGTTTAAAATTTACAAGAATTAGCAAGTTCTTAAGAGTTGGACCTTTTCCAGAAGTTAAATGAGTGTATATTTTTCTTAAATTATGTTTTCATTTTTGACACTTAAATCTTTCAGCCGAGTCAACATCTCAGGAGGAGGAAGAAGACGTGCAAAGTGGTTATGTTTCCGAGCCTAACACCAACACGCACTACTTCAATGAGGTAAATAAAGGTTATAAGGTGGTATTCCATGAGGAAAGGAGGTAGTTAAGATCATTTATTTAATTAAATTTATTGTGGAATAGTTGAGAATTTATTCTGATGCTTCCGAGATCGGAAAAGTTTTTCATGTCCCCGATCTGATGAAGTTGGAGGAGCTATACTGGATTTCACTTATTCCTCCGTTAATTAATGAAACTTCTCACACACGTCAATCATTATGAGAGTATGTAATGAGTAAGATCCCTGCATCAAACGTCAAGGTTGCAAATAGAGGTCAAAAGTCAACTGGAAGTCCATGCTGTAATTTCTGAACTGCTGTACATAAACTAGTGGAACCACGTATGTGGCTCCTTAAAAAATGCTGCGTTTTGAGCAAGTTAGGACTTGCATTAAAGGTCGGGATCATGGAGGTCAAAGGTCAAATGGAATTCCACAACGTAATTTTTTAACTACTCGATATAAACGGATGAAACTTTACACACATTGGATGATCACACGATGATGTGCCTTCAGCAAGAATCAGGTTAATACCCTAGCATCGGCTCTCGGGAAATGTATTTGTAAGCGGTGATTAGAGCGTAAGATTTAGATTGCTCAGAGTTCCAAAAGTGGCACTATTTGCTAGGAAAATTTTCTGTCGGTCATTATTGGGTTTTCCACATTTATATTTTATTGATGGACTTCCGGGCGATTCTCACTATAGCCATCTTATGTACGAATTCTGTACAACCCGTCAACTTTTGTTACAGTGAATGCTTACAAACAAAAGTATCAGACTTGTTTGTTTCACATTTTAAATTTTAGCTTTTCTTGCCACTCTTATATGAAAAATGTAGGCTTAAATTCGAACGTAATCTGATACTTTTATAACTTGCGTGCTGTCACTCGGTACAAATGCGTTGTTTCCACGAAGGACTCCATTGGTTTTGTAGGTAGGGTTAATATCTTGTTCAAACCTAAGAATGAGGATTTTAAGAATACTTCTTTGTAGTCTCTTTTTAGTGTCAGTTCGATCTCCGAAACTGATGTATTGAAACTTTGTGGTCAGTTTCGGAGAGTCGTATGTAACGCGTGGCTCAATTTCTATTAAGGAAATAGATACAGATAGATAGAATAACCTTTATTAATAATAATCAAATAAATAAATTTTTTCAATTTACAATGACGTTAATAATTGTGAAGCTCGACTATTTATTTTATTTAATTTGGCCCTTAAGCTTTAGGCTTTACTGGGCTCTTATTAAAAATAAGCAGCTAGTTGTTATAAATTAATAATAATAAATAAATAGTAAATAAGTATTATTAATAGTTAAAACCTGTATTACAATATTAAACAAATATTAATGGGCAATATTAAACAATATTAGTGGACATTAATCCTAGATTTTTGTTAGTATGCCATTATTAATCGGGATTTCAACTTGGTTTTAAACAAATTTACATTCACAATATTTTTTATATCGGCATGCAAGTCATTCCATAGTTTCAATCCAATGAAAATGGGTAGTTTTTGAGATGAAGACAATCTAAATTGAGGTATAACAAGCTTTGATCTATTTCTGGTCTGATACGAGTGGATTTCTTGATGAGTTACAAAATATCTATGTACCCATTGCAAATTAATGATTTTGTTCTTACACTCGTAAATAAAAATAAAATGTGCCAGTTTGGTTATATCGTTGAGCTTTAGTAGGTTTAGCTCTTTAAATAATGCACTAGAGTGATCAAGGAAATCGGCATCAGATAATAACCTTATTGCTCGTTTTTGGATGACAGATACCATTTAATGCGTTGTTAGCGGAGTTTCCCCAAACAAGGGTGCAGTATGTTATATAAGGAAGAACAAGAGTATGATAGTCAATAAAACTTGTTTAGGGACTACATTTCTAAGTTTAAACATTATCGCAACGCTCCTTGGAATCTTTTTCACGATATAATTTACATGATCACTCCATTGCAAATTCTTATCTAGCATTACACCAAGAAATTTTGGTACAGTACACTCCTTTATGGCGATTTCATTAACATTAAGTTCATCAAGATATACATTTCTTTTATTAGTAAAAATCATAAAATTTGTTTTACTGGTATTTAGGAAGAGTTTATTGGTGGTCAACCATTTCATTACACTGATGAATTCTGAATGAAATATATTCTCAGCTGTATTAACATCTTTGCAAGAAAAAGAGACAGTTGTATCATCTGCAAACATTATGAAGTTCAGTATATCAGATGAACGTGGAAGGTCATTTATATGAAATAAAAATAACACTGGACCCAGAACTGAGCCCTGTGGCACGCCATGTTTGACAAGCGCTTTAGTTGAGCAAACCTTATTTACTGATACAAAATTATATCTATTGGACAAATAACTTTTAAACCAATCACTGGTTGCTCCTCTAAAGCCGTAACAATATAATTTATTAAGTAGAATATTATGGTCTATTACATCAAACGCCTTACTCAAATCCATAAATATTGATATCTTTATTTCTTTGTTCTCCTTAGCTATATTTACATTTTCCATAAGATTTAAAATAGCCATTTCCGTTGTTTTATTATTACGGAAGCCATATTGATTTGGAGATAATAAATTGTAGGATTCTAAATATCGCTGCATTCTACTTTTTACAATTTTTTCAAAAACTTTGCTGAACACAGAAAATGAACACACCGGCCTGTAATTTGTTGCTAGTGTAGGATCACCCCCTTTAAAAAGGGGTGTTATACAACCAGTTTTTAGCATTGATGGGAATATTCCTTCGGAAATACTTTGATAATTTTAGCCAAAGTTACAGATATCTTATCTTTAACAAGTTTCAATATAGGTACAGGAATGTTATGAATGTTATTTTTTGTATTTTTTAATTTACCAATAATATTCTGGACCTCAGTAGAGGTAGCAGGAACAAAAGAAAATGAATTTAGTGGGCTGGGTGGCATATATTCTAGAAGTGAGTGATCATTATTTATTAATTGTGAGCGAAGCTTATCCGCTATTGAAGTAAAATGTGCATTTAAAGAGTCTGCAATAGTAGTATCATCAGTAATTTTTTTATTATCAACATTTAATTTCTCTCTCGAATTTTTCTTAATTTGTTTTCCGAGAAGATTTTTTATGGTTGTCCAAGTGTTTTTCATGTCTCCTTTTTATGTTTGGAAAATTGATTGTTATAATAGTTATATTTTGCGATATGGGAGGCCTTCAATGTATACAAGCACTTTCGTACTCGTGTACAAATTAGTTCCTAAGAAGTTCATACGTACTTGAACGAAACGCTAGTAAAGGGAATAAAGCCAGGAAACCAATGGAGAAAGAATCCTCTTGCCTAATAATGCCGATGATTGTTGTTACTGAGCTCCCGTGGTAGCTTGCGTGGTTGGAGGTTGAAGCCTGGGTTCGACTCCTCCTACCACCACCGTTGTTGGAGTTGGGTCGGCTACCTACTTGGTGATTGCCGGGCTCGGGTGACTTTTGGAGTTCTCGCCCATCCACCCACCCCCGTGTGGGGAAGCAGCAGGATTCCGAATGTTACTTAACTACTAACTACTACGACTACTATTAATAAATACTTAAGCGTTCGATTTTTTCAGGATTTGGACAACCTGTCTCATTTGAGGTTGTGTCGAACTGGTTCCTTATCGGATAATGAACTCGAGCTCGTCGTCGATACTGATTCTCACGAGGAATACAACGACAATGACGCCGAGACGTACGACGACGACGACGAGGCGGACGACGAAGTGGAGGAAGACCTTCAATCTCTCTGAGTCTGTTTTCCTCAAGTGTCACCTTCCCTCTTTTTAGTCGTCTCTAAACATTGTGAAAGTTTTCAAGGTCTTACTTTTATTCGTTCGAGGAAAGATTAGAAACGAACCAACTCTCCCTTCAATAAGTATATAATTAATTTTTCCCCTTTACAGTGAATTCATTGCAGTAATGCACAAGTTCATTTTTGCTTTTTCTCTTGATTTCGGATTTCGTAAACTTTAATAAAGGTTTCTATTATTCATTGGAAAATATTTTTTTAACATTTGTTATATTACTTATAGTTCCAAAAACTGTAATTTATAAGAGTTAGTATTAGGGGATGATGGAAATACTTTACAGAAAGTATTATGCCTGTACCTTAGATTTTCTTTGTCTGTACGGTACAATGTATGTACGGCCTATAATGAAAAACTTTTGCTCAGTTTTAAACCTTGCATAAGGAAATAAAAAGTATTGTGTACAGTGAACAAGATTGCAATACACGGCGATTTCATCACAATGTTCTCCCAATTTTGCGTATGGTACCTCAAGTAATTTTGTTCAATTATTTTTCCTAGATACTTTAAAAAAGGGTTCCACGAGGTTTGATACTGATAATATATATATATTATATATATATATATATATATATATATATATATATATATAAGCACCGGACAAAAAATTAGTCACCCCTCTCAGAATGTACCTAATAACGTGTGACGGCGCCTCTGGCCTTGATAACCGCACGAATCCGGCGAGTTTAGTATGCGGAGGTACGCCTGCTGGTTCAAATTCATCGTCACTGGAACGAGAGGGCCCATTTCGTGGTACGAAAAACATCCCCAGAATATCACGGAACCACCTCCAGCCTGAACAACACCTTCGACGCATTCAGGATTAAAGGCTTCATTGGACCTGCGATGTACTCGTCGCCTCCCATCATTGGAGAACAAACAAAAACGGGACTCATCGGACCAAATTACACGTTTCCAATCTGCCGCAGTCCAGTTTTTGTGCCTCTGAGCCTATTTATAACGTGCCAAGTTGTGACTTGCTGTTAACAGCGGCCTCTTCCGTGGTACCCTGCTCCAGATGTCCATCGCATGCAGTTCTCGTCGCAATGTCCGTTCGGAAATTGGTCGCTGGAGAACCTCATTGGTTTCTTGGAGCAATTGTTCTCTGGTTTGAAAAAGATTTGCAGTTACTAGACGAGAAACATGGCGGCGGCCCCTATTGTCGAGAATTGTTTTCCGGCCACAGTTACGCCGTCGATTTTCAGTTGATTGCGAACTACACGACTCTTTGTAAACTCGCTGGACAGTACGCGTTGACACACCAACAAATTGGGCTACTTCAGACATTTTGTGTCCGTGGGCTCTGCCAAACACGATGGCTCCTTTTTGCCACTGAGTAACGTCTGCCTCACGACCCATTTTGCAGACTATATCCAACACACACTTTGTTCTTCACCACCTCACGAAACAGATCTGATCCTGTGTGCTACGTCACCGCTACTTGTCACTTACCAATGCTACATCAGCGCCCTCTGTGTGACCTTGAACTTCCTACTATCGGTGCTAGTAGGGGTGACTAATTTTTTGTCCGGTGTGCTTATATATATATATATATATATATATATATATATATATATATATATATATATATATATATATATATATGCTGCAAACCCACAAGGAAAAAGAAAAACGACTCCAAGGCCTTTCGTGTATTCAGAGCTACACCTCGTCAGGAAATGACGAAGTGTAGCTCTGAATACATGAGGGGCCTTGGAGTAGTTTTTCTTTTTCCTTGTGGGTTTTGCAGCATTCATTCATTTCACGTGTTTAATCGTGAAATTCATCTCAGAGATATATATATATATATAATAATTGTTTATTTTTTATTTTTTTTGTGAAAAACTTCATTTGTGGTGTGAACCTTTTAGCTAGATTTAATTTTTATTTCAAATTACTATTCGGATATTGAATTTCGAAATGCAACGGTCAATGCAAGTTTTTGTATATAAATGTACTTCATAGTCGTGTGTTGCTTTTGCTCAAAAATGTACATTCATGTATTTTGAAACACTAATATATATATATATTTTTAATGTAAATAAATAAATTTTGTGCCAAACTGAGTTTGTTTCGAAGAAACCTCTGTTTTCTGGAGTCTTCGAAAGAGATTGAGTTCATATATAACAATTTGATAGCCAGAATGAAGGCATAGATTCTCGCTATCGAACCTATCCACCTTATCACAACTGTGGCCTCTTTATATAAATTGAAGGTGCAATGTAATTGTTAATCTACGTATGTTGCGTGTCATTGATATAAATATCTCATTGATGGTTAAGAGCCGCGTTCTACTGTATGGTCTAATACCGATTTGAGGGTGTACTAGAGCCATTGATTGATAAGCGTTCATTTTGATGCTCTAGAATTGAATAAGGTACAACTTTTTGTAATTTGTTCCACATTTAACAATCCCCTTTCCATCTCATTTTTTTTAATGTATGCCAAACTTCAAACTAAACCCAATTACCATCCAAACAACGCTGGAAAATAGGAAAGGCAGAAGGTGTAGTGTTCCGAAATTAAAGGCCCGACAAGGGACCTCTTCATCACTGAAGGAAAATAACTTGGTTGTCATCGTCTTGAGTGTTTTGCGAGATCGTCGCTTGACTGCCACAAACGTCCGCAATGCGCTGGAAAGATCTCGAGACGTCAGTGTATCGGAGCGAACCGTTAGAAAGAGACGTGGAAAGTGTCTTACATGCTAGACGTCCAGCAATGGGCCCGGAATGCCCCACACCACCGCAATGCTCGTCTTGCTTTCGCTCGTGAGCATGTCAATTGGACTATGGTCCAATGGGCACGAGTATTGTTCACGGACTTTCTCCTGTTCTTCTCCACTCTCTTTCCCGTTCATCGGATATTCGAAGATTAAATCTTGATTCGTCCTTGAACAATACTCGTCCCCATTGGACCATAGTCCAATTGACATGCTCACGAGCGAAAGCAAGACGAGCATTGCGGTGGTGTGGGGCATTCCGGGCCCATTGCTGGACGTCTAGCATGTAAGCCGCTTTCCACAAGTCTCCTCTTAATGGTTCGCTCCGATACACTGACGTCTCGAGACCTTTCAAGCTCATTGCGGACGTTTGTGGCAGTCAAGCGACGATCTCGCAAAACACTCAATATGATTAAACGATCGTCACGGGCAGATGTGCAGCGCGATCTTCCAGATCCTGGTTTTCGGGTGTACTCTCCTTTCTCCATATAACGTTGGTAGACACGTCGAACCGTTGTTCTTGGAATTCCTAGCGCATCGGCGACGTAACGCTGGCTCCGACCATCTTCAGTTAGGGCGACGACTCTTGCGATGTTGACGGCACTCAAATCCATTGTAAATGTCCAATTCTGAAACCGAAAAGAATTAGAAGTCTATCTGTTACTAAACGCAAATGCCTACTCCCACTAGTGGAAGAAAAAAGTGGCACTAGCAGTCTAAGTAACTGAATGTCAGACTCGAATTCTTAAAAGAAGTCGAACATTCGTTACAGATAATGTGTTCGCAGCTGACGTTGTTTTGTCTCATTATTTGGAAATTGGTTGCCTCAGACTATAAAAGTTTTAAAATTCGAAAATATAAAGGCGATATTCTAAGAGGGCCGATTTTTCAGCATATATAATATATATATATATATATATATATATATTATATATTATATATTAATATTATATATATTATATATTATATATTATATATATATTATATTATATATATATTATATATATTATAATGTTTCAGACCAACAAAGACCCTAGGGTCCACTCATGGCTGGTCTACCTAACTGTGTTCGTAATCGTGTATTGTGTATGTCCTCCGTGGTGGCGGAGGGGACCTACAATTTTACGTGGGTTCCGAACCACAAGAACATAAGTAATTTATGTAAAACTGCCGGTAATTATATATATATATATTAATAAATATATATATATATATATATATATATATATATATACAGGGTGAGTCAAAAGTAGCGCCCGATTTCTGTTTTTCGGCTGTCAGATTCTTTCTGGGAAGTCATGAAAATTGCAAGTAAAACAGCTTGGTACAGTTCCGTAATAATTTCCCCCCGAATAAATGGTTAGATAAACATGTCATTCATTTATTTCTACCTTCTTCTACACTGTAATACAAATGGCAAACAAACAATTAACTGACAGAAATCGGGCGCTACTTTTGAATCACCCTGTATATATATATATATATATATATACACACACACATTCAACTGCAAAGAACACGCAGTATAAATAACGTAAAGAACGACGCTTGTATATGAGATATTCCGCGCAAGACGAGAGAGAGAGAGAACGAAACAAATGAAAAAATAATAAATATATATATATATAATAATATATATATATATGACAGGCGTACTCTGCTGCGCCTGTACACCGCCCTGGTGCAATCCCGTGTCGACTACGGCTGTGTGGTCTACAGTTCCGCCTCCTCTCCGGCACTCCGTATGCTGGATCCTCTTCTCCACCGTGGCCTTCGCCTGGCGTCGGGTGCCTTCCGCTCGTCCCCTGTCGCTAGTCTTCAGGTGGACTGTGGACACCCCCCCCTGGCCCTTCGCCGGGGCCTTCTCATGGCGAAGTGTTACCTTCGCATCTGCCGCCTCCCG
>JAJOZX010000931.1:600000-827500 GCA_023014485.1 Bathynomus jamesi
AACATTATACAAGAGGTCCATAGAAGATTAAGAGATAGTTGTCTGGAGCACTGACTAAGTAGGCCAGTGAATCACTGTGTATAATGAACATACAATTGCCTACGCCAATGCTTCCAGATTTGAGATTTATAAAATATATCGGAGACGAGTCCACTAACCATGGTTTCTGTTTTCTTATTGACTGACTCACCAAGCCTAGTGATAAGTCTAAATACAAAATTGCGAATAACACTGGCACAGTTAGGCATAGGCACCTAATTGACTACAAACAGCATACTGACACTAGAAGGAGCACCATTTACAAATCTTTGAGTCCTTAATAAACTCTTAAAAATATTATTATCTGCAACATATAATTTCCTCAACTTAACATCTTATGAACACATAATGAACACATATGAAATTTTCTAACCAAAGTATTTCCCTGAGCATAATTGTCTACATTGCCTTAGAATATCACAGTTATCTGAAAGACTATCCGTTAGTATGTGGCCAAGAGATTTAGTCTGGGTTACTTCTGACAGCACCATACCATACCATGTATATACAAAGGTGGGCACCCGGGCCTCAAAAAGGACCGACGGTCCCGGTCCTTTATGAAGATAGGACCTAGGAACGACTCGGTCCTCGGTCCTCAGTTCTTCCGCTAGGAGCTCCAGTTGCTTGACTTGAAGTTGAAGCACTAACATCAGTAGATTCTTCGTCTCCTCCAGGTGTTGAAACAAGTTTCAGTTCAGTCTCAGTCTCTTTCTGAGTCTTCTGGAGGAAACGATCCATCTTCTTTAGAACTTCAAATAATCACTAAACACACTAAAATCACTAAAAAAGACCGTCCGGGATTGCTTAAAAATGGACCGTCGCTCCTCATTTCGGTCCTCACTGAGAAAATGACCGACTTTCCCGCTCACGGTCCTTAAAAAGGACCGAGTTCCTGGAGTTCGGTCCTGCCCACCTTTGTGTGTGTGTGTATATATATATATATATATATATATATATATATATATATGAATAGAAACGACATAAGTGTTAAGGAACGTCTCTGCACACGAGGAGGAGAGATAACGAATAATGAAAAATGAGGCGAACCGCCCGGGAATCGAACCCAGGGCCTTCCAATTGCCGGTTGGACGCTCTACCATTATGCTACGGTCCTCACTCAATCACAAATCGAAATTCTCCCACATAGGGCAGAAACCAATGCCCTGAGAGGGCACCCTCGCAAATCGTGAATATGCGCATATAACTGCAATGACCGCGCAGTATATAAATGAATAGAAACGACATAAGTGTTAAGGAACGTCTCTGCACACGATTTGCGAGGGTGCCCTCTCAGGGCATTGGTTTCTGCCCTATGTGGGAGAATTTCGATTTGTGATTGAGTGAGGACCGTAGCATAATGGTAGAGCGTCCAACCGGCAATTGGAAGGCCCTGGGTTCGATTCCCGGGCGGTTCGCCTCATTTTTCATTATTCGTTATCTCTCCTCCTCGTGTGCAGAGACGTTCCTTAACACTTATGTCGTTTCTATTCATTTATATACTGCGCGGTCATTGCAGTTATATATATATATATATATATATACGATACCCGAATAAATGAGTGTTACGTTCCAAGGTTCCCAAGTCTTAAATATAAAGTGTTTTTAATAGCAAACAAACAAAACATCTTTATTGTTGGTTATTCACAATCCATAGCCACTTAACCTAACATACAAGTACAATCTTACGTATTATACACTGAAGTTAATACAAAGCTAGGGCCAACATAGCCACTTAACCTAGCATACTGGCATACTATTTGATTAATTATCTGGCAATTTTATGTATATTGTTATTACACGAGACATCATTAACTGAAAAAGATCATTTGTATACGTAGAAAATAATTGTAGCTTAAAGAAGAAATCGGAGAAATTATGAAAATAAAAGAATTTAGTAAAAATGCTGATGAATTATGGGAAGCTGAGTTCGGATATGATTTTGTGGAAAACTATATTTTAAATTATTAATTATACAACAAACAAAACATCTTTGTTCCGGATCATTCACAATCCATAGCTATTTAACCTAACATACAAGTACAATCTTATGTATTATACATTGAACGTAATAAAAAATAAGGCCAACATAGCCACTTAATTTAACATACAAGTAAATAAATAAGGCCAGCATAGCCATTTAACCCAACATACGAGGGTAATTCAATAAGTATCTGCAGTTTTTATTTTCACATCTGATAGATTATAAACACATCACTTCTCAACATAGTCTCCCTGTTTCTCAATACACTTAGTCCAGCGATCTACGAGTTTCCTAATGCCATCACAAAAGAATGTTTTTGGCTGTGTGCGTAACCAGTCATGCACTGCCTCCTTCAGGTCATCATCGCCTTGGAATCGCTAACCTCTCAAAGCGTCTTTTAGTGGTCCAAACAGGTAAAAATCCGAAGGTGCCAGATCTGGACTGTAGGCTGGATGGTCGAGAACTTCAAATTTAAGTTCTTGAAGGCATTTTCTAGTCTGTGCAGCGGTATGAGGGCGCGCATTGTCGTGTAACAGAATAACACCTTCCGACAATCTCCCTCTCCGTTTTGTGCGAATTGCTTGCTTTAATTCATTCCAAAGCATGTCAGAATACGATGCACTTGTTACTGTAGTTCCACGCTCTAGATAATGTTTAAGGATAGGACCTCGTGTATCCCAAAACAGTGTCAGCATAACTTTACCTGCTGACGACTGCGCTTTGAAATTCCTTGCAACGGGAGATGTTGGATGCTTCCATTGCATGCTCTGTCGTTTGCTTTCTGGTTCATAGTGATGGATCCAGGTTTCGTCTCCAGTGATAATGCGCTCCAAAAAGTTTTCACCTTCATTATGATACCGCGCCAAAAGACGAGAGCAGACGTCCATACGATTACGCTTGTGCTCTTCTGTCAACTGTTTGGGCACCCATCTTGCACAAACCTTGTTGAAAGCCAAGAATGTCATGAACTATCGAATAGGCTGACCCTTGACTGATGTCTACAGATCTACAGAAGCTAAGGCTAGCAAAGACCCTAAGATCCACTCTAAGGTTAGCTCGAGAGAAAGAAGAAAGTAAGGGATTAAAAGAAGAGAATAAGGGGTTAGTAAGTAGCAAAACCTATCACTCGTAGGTTAAAATTCATTCAGAAAGAGAGAAAAAAGACACCATCACCATCCGCCGGCTACTGCCGACAAGTCGGAAAAATAGTCGAACAGAATACTTCCAGCTGTTGCAGACCAGTCCTCCACTCAATAGGGAGGTAGACCGTGTAGGCCTGTTCAAAAATCAACTTTTTCTTATTTTCATAGGTTTCTGTACATTTTCCCATGCTTTTTGACCTGAAAAAGCCGAAAATCACAACTATTTTGACCTAGGATGTTGGGAAGCATTGCCGCATGGAGCTTTAAATTTTCTGCCTTGAAATCGGCCAAAGCGCCAATTCCGGGGTCCCTTGAATTATGTTTTGCACTTTAACTTTTGATCTAAACAAGATAGAGCAACAAATTAGGTATCAAATGAAAGAGCATAAAATTAATAAATAATAATAATAATAATAATAATAAAATAAATAAATAATAATTAATAATAATAATAATAATAATAATAATAATAATAATTATCTATCATTTTTCAGGAAACAACAGAAACTCAATCAGAATCTAGAAAACCATCTACAAGTTACAACTTCACAATGGCATTAAGCAAGGAGCTGAGGGAGCTCCGTGGGCGCACAGTTGATATCTCAGAACCTCCACGTACTGTCCACAGGCAGGTGTCAACTGGGCCATCTACCAGATCTCTCACTGAAACTTTCCTGGTTGGATACCCTTCAGCTTTTATCAGTGGTTCCCAGCTTCCCACCAACAGACAGGCGTTCCAGTATTTCCTTAATCTTCAGAATTTACCGGAAAATGCAGGGAGGCCCATGGTTCAAGACCTTGCAAATGAAACAGTTGAATCTATCATCCCATTCTGGCAGATGGCTAGGATCAAGACAATGACCAAGTACAACGCAATGAAGCTCTTCATGAAACTACATGAGAAACATCGTGCTCTGGTGAAAAGCAAAGGAAGAGCAAGTAACCCTGGAGGAAAAAGAGGAGCATTTGTGCTGGAATTAGACAGCCTGTTCGATATAGGAGCTCCAGATGCAATCCAGGAAATACAGAACAACAGACTGTTATCCAAAGAGAAGAAAGATGAGGATATCAGGTTCTACGAAGACCAAAAGACTGAGAGGAAAGGTCATATGTCTGGTCATGACAAGATTTTTGAGACAAGATCCCTGCAGCAAGCAGCGAGGAATGAAAGACTGCAGCATAGACAAGAACAAGGTAAAACTAATTACTTTGAACGTTACAAAAAGTTTTAAGTTTTACTCCATTGCGATATTTAGCATGTACTTAACAATTACTGTCTTAACATGTTGTACTATTTTACAGCTGCAGCAGAACAAGAGGCAGTTGTTCATGTGGATGACATTACCTGGGGTGACTCAACTGACAACGACGCTAACACAGAGGACATGGATTACCATCAGCCTCGTCCTGGATGTTCTCACCATCAAGACACTGTGACTAGTGTGACTTTGACGTTTCCAAGGAAGGTCATGGAATGTGATGTCATCTGCAATACAGCTGATCGTCTTGGTTTATCAGACAATCAAGTCACTGCCATGGTTTCTGCCACCTTGAAAGCTGGAGGGGCTGATCTGGATAACTTCGTCATCTCAACCTCAACAACACGTCGCAACAGAATGCTGCCCAGGTATAATATCAGCCAGAGTCACATGTCCAAGTTTTGTGAAAACCCCCCACAGTACGCTGCCTTACACTGGGATGGAAAGTTGCTCAAAGATGTCTTGGGCAGTGAACCTGGAAGTACCTCAGAGACTTTAGCTGTGCTAGTGTCTGGTCCACCTTCATACACTGAAGGAAAGTTATTGGGAGTACCTGTCATCGACAATTCTTCTGGCACAGCTCAGGCTGAGGCTTCAATGGATTTACTGGAGACATGGGAACTTACGGATAATGTTACTGCCCTTGTTTTTGACACTACATCCAGTAACAGTGGAGTTCACAGAAGAGCTGCCAAACTGCTAGAGAAAATGCTGAACAAAAAGGTGTTTTATCTGGCCTGTCGACATCACATCCTGGAAATCCTAGTAGGAGCAGTTTGGGAGAAGCTGTTTGGGAAGGTGAAGGGGCCAGATAATCCCTGGTTTGAGCATCTGAAGGATGTTTGGACGGACTTGTCCAAGGAAAACCCAAAGATGCTGGCTATCAACAGCAAATGGCTGAAGGAAAAGAAGAACAGTGAAGAAATACTCCAAGACATTCTAACAGCAGAAAGGCTTCCAAGAGCCGACTACAGGGAAATGGCTGAACTGACAGTCATTGTTCTTAGAGGAACGCCTCCTCGAGGTATTCACTGGAGTCGACCAGGCGCCATTCATCAGGCCAGATGGATGGCCAGAAACCTGTACTCCATGAAAATGCTGATGTTTGCAGATCAACTTGAGTACGACGAAGACACTGTATCAAAGCTGGAAAGACTCAACACCTTCCTTGCGCTGTTCTACACTCCTGTATGGATGATGTCAATGTCTGCTGCAGATGCTCCCGTGAATGATCTAAGTCTAATCCAGGACATGTTGAAGTACAAGAAAACTGACCCAGAGCTTGCTGATGCAGTACTTAATAAGATGGAAAACCACAAATGGTACCTGACGCAGGAAGTCGTGCCATTTGCCCTGTTCAGCAGTAGATTGAGTGATACATTGAAGCACGACATTGCTGCCCAGTTACATGCCACTGAGAAGCCAGACAGCTTCAGAACAGGAAAGCCTCTATTCCAGAGAGTCACAGCTAAGACCACCCTGGTTGATCTCATTGGCCCAGAATCACATTTCCTGCTGGACACACTGAACATTGGATCCGAGTGGCTTCTGGAACCTGTCACGTCTTGGCCACAGAATGAGGACTACAGAAAAGCGTTGGACTATGTTAAGAATCTGAAAGCGGTGAATGACATTGCTGAACGTGGTGTCAAGATGATGAGCGACTTTGCAAATGTCATAACAACAGATGCCAAGCAAAGGGACTATCTCCTTCAAGCTGTGGAGTTCAACAGACGCCGCTTTGACAGCTTCAAGAAACAAACTCTCAACAACTGACTGTGTAAATGTCATTATGAAATTAATCATCATGTAATGCTTTCACTTCTTGATCGATTAGACTTGTGACAAAATGTTAATCTCAAATTTGTGTCATGAATAAGGCGCCTTGTCTGCCTTGAGTGTGAGAAAACGAATTTTGTGATATTTCTGAAATCTTTGTATGTACCAATGTGCCATTTCCTGTTCCAAGACTATCCTAATTGTATAAGTTAGAAAGAGGATTAAAAACACTTTAATTTGGTGCCTATTTTGTTGCTCTATCTTGTTTAGATAAAAAGTTATAGTGCAAAACATGATTCAAGGGACCCCGGAACTGGTGCTTTTGGCCGATTTCAAGGCAGAAAACTTAAAGCTCCATGCGGCAATGCTTCCCAACAACCTAGGTCAAAATAGTTGTGATTTTCGGCCTTTTCAGGTCGGAAAGGGGTGAAAGATGAAAAGAAGTAAACTAAGAACACATTACAAACCATGCAACACATTCTTAACTCAAAGAACAACACATTCTTAACTTAAAGCAACACATACCTCCAGCAGTTGCAGACCGGTCCTCTATTCTATAGGGAGGTAGAGGACGGAGCCCACTCTGCCGGAAAGGGGTGGAAGATGAAAAGAAGTAAAATAAGAACGCATTACAAACCATGCAACACATTCTTAACTCAAACACTATCATACCATGCAAACTACAGACATGCAATGAAGAGAGTTACAGACATGCAAATAAGGAGAGAGAGAGAGGAAAAAAGTATAAGGAATAACAAAAAGTGGGTTAGTTTACGCTACGAGCTACATCTAAGCTCGTGTTAGTCTTTTTTTTTTTGTTTTTGCTGGCATCCCACGCTGGCATGTCACAAGCTGGCATTATCGTCAACAGACTCATCCTCGATCACCACCCCCAGAGCTCCTGTTGCTAATTATTTTATTATATTAAACAACGTTAATAATTTTAGCGAGGGAGAGGGAAAAGGGTGAGGCTCAGAGGGAAAAGGGGGAGGCTCAGAGGGAAAAGGGGGAGGCTCAGAGGGAAAAAGAGTGATTGTTTTATTATATTCAACAACGTTAATATTTTTAAAATGCCTATCTAAACGGTTCTTAAACATATTAACGCTGGTAGAGTTCACGACGGGAGCAGGAAGATTATTCCATTTATCAATTACTTTAAACGTAAAAAAGTTTTTAGCGATATTAGTAATGAAACGTCTGCCACGCAACTTAAATCCGTTATTACGAGTATTGCTATTATCGAAAGTGAGTGAACAGTTTGTCAAAACTTACGTTATCGATGTTATTAACAATTTTGAAAACTTCAATAAGTTCCCCCTTAATCTCCTAGTTTCGAGTGAATGCAAGTCTAGCTCTTTAATTCTATCTTCATAAGGCTTGTTGCGCAATGACGGAATTAGTTTCGTGGCACGACGCTGATCCCTTTCTAACCTATTAATATCCTCACGCAAATACGGGCACCAAAACTGAACGGCATACATATTCTAAATGAGGCCTGACTATGGACTTGTAAAGGGGCAATACAATATTCTTCGATTTAAATTCGAAGTTACGCGCTATGAAGCCTAACATCTTATTAGCTTTAGCGCAAGACTCCAGGCACTGGTTCCTAACTTTTAAATCCTTAGATACGCGTACGCCTAAATCTACTTCTTCGTCAACGCTCACTAACTCTCTATCATCCATCGTGTACGTGTAATTATTGTTACGAGAACCTATATGCAAGACTTTACATTTGTCTACGTTAAATTGCATCTGCCACTTATCCGTCCACTCCATAATCCTATTTACATCGTCTTGGAGCCTATTTCTATCGTCCTCATTAACAACCTTACCGCCTATTTTAGTATCGTCCGCGAATTTTGACACG
The DNA here is from genome assembly GCA_023014485.1 of Bathynomus jamesi. NCBI lineage: Eukaryota > Metazoa > Arthropoda > Malacostraca > Isopoda > Cirolanidae > Bathynomus > Bathynomus jamesi. The sequence goes on from JAJOZX010000931.1 coordinate 608,071, forward strand.
TTACTAGTCAAACCTACATCTATGTCGTTAATGTAAATTACGAATAGCAATGGGCCTAACACTGAACCCTGTGGGACACCGCTACCTACATCTAACCACCCTGATTCATTACCATTAACAACGACCCTGTCTCCTAGCACGAAGCCATTCCTCTAACTAGTTAGCTACCTGACCGCGCATACCGTGCGCCTTAATCTTCGCAATTAATCTTCTATGCGGAACTGTATCGAACGCCTTTTTAAAATCTAAATAAATAACGTCAGCCGCTCTGTGCCTATCGTATTCGCGCACTACTTCGTTATAAAATCCTAACAAATTAGTTATAAACAAGATCTATGGCGTCGAAACCCATGCTGACTACTATTAATCAAATCGCGACTTTCTAAGTGTTCGCTGATACGATCCCTAACTACGGATTTCAAAAGTTTACCGACAATTGACGTTAAGCTAATGGGCCTATAATTGCTAGGTACTGTGCGGTCACCTTTTTTAAAAATGGGCGTGACGTTAGCTAATTTGAAGTCTTCAGGAATAATCCCCGTTTCGAGTGACTGATTAAAAATCTTCGTTAAGGGGCTTACGACAACGTCTTTCAAATCTTTCAGATGTCTAGGATAAAACGCGTCAGGGCCTGGAGCCTTGCTAACTTTTAACCCTTTAAGCCCTGAATTTTTTGTAGGGTTAAGTTATGAATGCTTGTATTTGAAACGTAAGCAATTTGTACCTTCAGTCCTTAAAGGGTTAACTTATCGATATATTTAAGTCTATACGTTGTTACACTCGTTTATGAACTCGCCTATTTCCGTAGTCCACCACTTAGGCCGACCATGATTTCTAGCGCGCTTGGGCTTACGAGGAATAAACTCCCTTTCGATATTCAAGAAACTATCTTTAAACGCCTCCCAATGCAAATTTACGTCATTACCCATAAATAAGTCACTCCAGTCCACTACTCTCATCCTATCCGCAAAACTATCAAAATTGGCCCTACGTAAACCAGGGACCTCTATTATGTTACTATCCTTAGTGCTTTCTATCAATAACTTAAATCTAAGAATTTGATGATCACTACATCATAAACTCTCGCCTACTTCTAAACCTTCGACTATGTTTTCGCCGTTCGTCATCACGGTCACCACGTCTAAAATATTATCACCGCGCGTTGGTTCGGTAACCATCTGTCGTAAAAAATTATCTTCCATGAACTCAATCAATCTCAAACCCTCAACGTTACCAGTAAAACGCCGCCACCAATCCTTGTAACCTATCATTAGTCTAATGAAGATGCAATTTCTTTTATTGTTAATCTTCTGTCATCGAAAATCATGGCTCTGGCTTCTTCCTGCTTGTCACCACTGGTTGAGGTTGACGGTCGTCCTGAGCGCTGAGCATTTGTCACATATGTCCGACCTTCTTTGAACATTTGAATCTACTCGTACACACTTCGCCGTGGTAACGCATTATTCTCATACTAAGCACATAAACGCGTGTGAATTTCAGCTCCTTTCACACCTTCTGCCCACAAAAAACGAACCACGGATCTCTGTTCTTCCAGAGTACAAATTGAAAGCGGCACAGCCATGTTCACTACTCGTACGATATGTGACAGCTACGAGTAGCCTAAATAAGCCGGTGCTACTATAGCGTGATTCCTACCTCGATTCGGCGGTCTACCTTTTAATTATAGCTTCTTACCTTGTTTACTAATTGCTTGTTTACATTCCAATGTCCATCGCCCTTGACGATTGGTTAGGTTTAGTCATGATATTTTCGTTAGTTTTAACGAAAATATCGTGACTAAACCTAACCAATCGTAGGTAGACCACATACTATAGTAGCACCGAAACTATTTTTTAAATAAATAAAATTGAATAATAAATAGCATTTTATATTTATTATATTTTCATTTATACCTTGGATATGAATCACACTCTACAGTAGGGCGGAGTGAAAAACTCATTTTTCGAATTTTCAAATTGGCTAGTGTGGAAAATGTGTGGAGTAGTGAGGAAATAAGCTGGTATAAATTTAAAATCATAACATTAATATCTTCAGGTGCCACAATGACCTTCAATATTGAAAAAAATTGAAAAAAGCAGATTTTAACCAATAATTACAGAAGAGTCCACGATGCACAATAGACAAGAATTTATTCACACTTGTATAAAAATAGCTCAGTCAACCTTTAAAAAAAGTTTCTATTCTCTAAAAACAGTTTTCTATAGTCAGCTCACTCAGCTGTCACGTGAGTACCTCGGTTCAGTGTAGCTGTCGCTCTCGTAGCAGGTGGGTGTTCTGTTGTTGGCGTTACTCAGATAGTCTAAACTATATTTCTTATATATTTTGCATTTCTGTATTGTGTTGCCCTAAGTTTGCCATGTACTATTAACTGAAATTAACGTATAATTGATATTAGCTCTTTCTTTTTCAGATTTGTATACTTTCAAAATGTCTCGAGTTTGTGCAAAATCAACCAGGGCCTCAACTGAGTGCATGTTTGGTATGGGGGAAGATTTGTGGCACAGGAATCTTCCTACATACGAAGGAGTTTTTAAATATTACTTGTTTGTAAGAAACGATTTGAAACAGAATACTAATAAAGATCCTTCAATATCTCAAATATTAGAACAAGTTGTTGATAAATTGAAAACAATTTGGGAAAGTGCTTCCGTCCCAATTCTGTCAGACAGGCGAATTGAAACAATGTTCAGAAGCTACCACGAAAAGTATCGTGTCATTATGAAGCCATACCAAAGCAGAAAAAATTCTGAAGCTTACAAAGCAAAGATTGATATGTTCAAAAAAGAAGCACACACGAAACTTTTTGACATTGCAGCGTGCAAGTGCAAAGTACTAACACAATGTTCTTGTCCCAAAGAAAAAACGGTTCCAAAGGAAGAAGTGACGTTCCTCTTAGATCAAAGGAGTGAAAGAAAACTGTTTATTGATAGAGTAGATATTACACTCTCAAAGAAAAAAGCATCTACGTTGCTAAGAAAGCAAAAAGAAGCTGTGAGGCTCACCAAAGAATCTTTACAGGAGAAATTGCAGGATACAAATGTTGAATTATCATCATCGACATCAAATAGTGAAAGTGAATCTGGAGAAATATCAGACGATACATTTCCAGAGCCAGTTAGCTCGAAGAGAAAGCTCGAACAACCTGAAGAACAATTATTCAAGAAAAGGAAAACTACAAATCTACCTTCAGTGGCTACTGCTTGTGACAGGACTGCAGTTTCAGATCGAGCTGCAGCATTCATTGTTAGTGCAGTATTGCAAGATATTGGAGAAGTTTCTATTGACAATACATCTGAAGTAGTGGATAGGAGTAAAATCAGAAGAGAAAGACAAAAGAAGAGATCAGAAATTATGAAAGATCAAAATCAGGTCCCAATCAGAGGAATCTATTTTGATGGTCGAAAAGATTCTACACTCTTCCAAGAAAAAAAAGAGTCCAAAGTATATCAGAAGAAGGTAACAGAAGAACATATCACTTTAGTGAGAGAACCTGGTTCAGATTATTTGGGCCATTATTCTGTGAATTCTGGATCAGCTGAAGAAATATGTAAAGGAATGTTTGAGTATATTGGAAATAATGACATGAACCTGGAAAACCTTGTTGCCATTGGATGCGATGGTGCAGCAGTCAACACTGGAGAAAAGGGAGGCGTTATAAGGCTTATAGAATTGACGCTGAAGAAGCCAGTTCAACATTTAGTGTGCCAGCTCCATGCCAATGAATTGCCATTACGCCATTTAGTTGCAAAGCTGGATGGAAAAACATCTGGCCCCCGCGGATTCACCGGTCCTATTGGCAGGGAATTAGAGAACTGTGAGAGTCTTCCTATTGTCGAGTTTGAAAGGATTGATGCTGAGGAACCAACTGTAGACTGTGAAGATCTTAGCACCGACCAAAAATATCTAATTGATATTCATCAGGCCATAACAAAGGGATATTGCTCTCCAGATCTTGCTCATCGTAGTCCAGGCAAAATGGCACATTCACGATGGCTGACTACAGCAAATCGTTTGCTTCGTCTATACGTTTCAACTGTAAGTCCATCTGAGAACCTCATGAACATTGCTTCTTTTATAATGAAGGTCTACATCCCAATGTGGTTTTCTATTAAGCAAAGTACGTCTTTTGTCAATGGCTCAAAACATGTTTTCAAAACTATTGAACTAACAAGAACACTGAATGACGAAGTAAAGGATATTGTAAACCCTGTCATACAAAGAAATGCATTTTTTGCAAATCCAGAAAATATTCTAGCATCAATGATTCATGATGACCGCAGCGCCATAAGAGAATTAGCGTGGAGGCGAATAAAGAAAGCAAGGCAAACAAACAAGGAAAAAGTTGTGAGGCGTTTCACAGTACCTGTTATTCAATTTGAAGCTACTGATTATACTGATTTAATTAATTGGCAAAAATGCATTGTCACTGAACCACCTGTGACAAGACACCTGACAGAAAATGAGATTGAAGAATTCATAGAAAACAAGAGTACCCCTCCATTCGAGAAATTCCCTTGTCATCAGTGGCGGTTCCTCATTTGGGCAATATGGGCAGCCGCACAGGGCGGCATTTGTGGAGGGGCGGCATGAGCGCCTGCAAAAAAAATAAAAATAAAAATAAGAATAAATAAATAAAGAAATAAATAAAAATAAAAAATAAAATAAAATAAATAATAAAAGATCAATGACTTTGCATCAAGGAAGGTAAGAAGAGTCAGGCTTTAGATGGCAGTTGTGCTGTGGTGCAATTTATTTTGTTTCTTGTTCAAAGTGTAGCATAATAATTACCCTCTCTTAAGTGTCTTATTCTATTTATGTGATAGAGCATTTGTACAATTTAGAAATTTGATTCTCTAGTTTATTTATGGCAGTTGTGCAATTTAATTTGTATTTTTCCTGTTCATAGTATCATAATTACATTCTCTTAAGTGAGTTATTCTATTTACGTGATGAAGGATTTGTAAAATTCAGAAATTTGAGTCTTTGTTTTGGTTCTGAAGTTCCAACAATTAGTCCAATAAAAAGTTATTTTGTGAAAGAGTTATGTCTGTCCTTTATTTTGGGGGGATTCGAATGTGTGTGTGTTGGCGAACAGGGGGGGGGGGCGCTGAAGGTGAGGTTCGCCCAGGGCGTCATGTAAGCTAGGACCGCCACTGCTTGTCATACACAAGTAGTAGAAAGAATGGTAAAATTAGTGACTGAAGCATCATCAAAAGTATTTGGATTGAACGCGCGAGATGGCTTCATAAGATCAACACTTCAGTCACGTAAAAAAATGCCATCATTCGAAAGTAAAGCTGAATATAAAGTTTAAATAAAACGTTAATAGAAAAAAACATGCGCAAGGATGGGTGGTTGGGAGGGCATGGGTGGAGCTCGACACGCAGCCACCTCCTCGTGGTGAGTTCTGGATTATTTAGATCATTAATCAAAAGAACATTGATCTAAATAAACTAAGAGCTGCGTAATTCAGTAACTATTTTGGTAATTGGAACACTTAATATATAATAATAACAAGTAAGTTTCAGTTATTGTACTAATGCAGAATATAAGAAAATCATTATATTTCACTTTTTTCGACGGCTTTGTGGCACCTGAAGATATAATTTTGCAGGACTAATATTTATGCATAGTCATTATCTATAGCACCCACATATTTTCCGCACTAGCCATATTTGAATTTCGAAAAAAGGTTTAAAAACCTCATTTTCGATCCGCCCTACTCTACAGTACTGTAGTTTCGAACCAAAACGGGTAGGAATCACCCTATAGTATCGAAGTCACCGGTAGGAATCACGCTATAGTAGCACCAATAAGCCTATACTGTTGCTAGCCTAAATAAGCCTATAGATCTCAGTTTGGCTCGTTATTACGAGTATATATTATACAGTATATACTATATTATCACTAAAATAAAAAGTGCGGATACTTATTGAAGTATCCCCGTACAATATGCATATATTATCTTTGCTACATTACAAAAATAATGTATTGTAAACCAGCAGTTGTCTGAACTAAGACTGCCATATAGGTGAGAGGTACACAGTATCTGAAGACAGAACATTGCACAATAACACATTAGAGCTGTTTGGACCCTAGTAATGACATATATATATTCTTCCGGATTAACATTTGGCTGGTAGGTAGGTTACGCGTGGTAAACATAAAACTGGCACTGCACCATTTTGGTTCCCTACATAGCATACGAAAAATATTATTATCAGCAACAGAGTTTATTCATAGCAGTTTTTGTATAGTTCCGCCACAGATGGGATGTATACAATGCAGTACAGTAAGTTCTATAAAGATAAGTTTTAACTGATTCTGAACACATACCAAATTTCCTTACTAGCATGTTACCCCATACATACAGCTTTTTACGTTGCCTCTCAATATCAAGTTCATCTTGCAGCTCGTGAGTAATTACATGACCTAAGTATTTACATGTGTCTTTGACAGGTATTGTTTGACCATTCACTTCAAAAGACCCACATGATACATATTTCAGTAGATTACACCTAAAAATCAAAATACAACTCTTTGCCCCATTATAGGTGATGTCATTTTCTATACCATATTGTTCACATATCTCTAATACTACTCTCAGCCCATGGGGAGAGGGTGACAAAAAAACAAGGTCATCAGCATACATTAAATGATTAATTTTTTCCTTTCCAATGACACAGCCAGTACGTACAGTTTTTAGTTCATTAGTAAGGTCATCCATGTATATACAGAAAAGATAGGGTGATAATATACCCCCTTGCCTAACACCATTAGTTACCTTAAAACCTGGTGATACAGGGCTTTTCCACCTTACAAACATGGTCTGCTCTGTATACCAGAATGCAAGTATCCTTAGTATATATTTAGGCACCCCTCGACACGAGAGTTTCTTGAAAAGTTTGTGATGGTTAACTCTATCAAATGCTTTTGATGCATCCAGGAAACAGGAATATATCATACATTGCTACTTGACATCTTGTACTTTAGGACGGCTTCCTTTAGCATATAAATACACATGTCAGTACCAAAGCTGGGCACAAACCGTTAATCCGTTAATCGTTAATTAACGAAGTTAACTTTTTCGTTAACGATTTAACTTTTAAGTTAACTTTGAAAATCATTATCGGACTAATTAACTTCCGTTACATTTAACTTCCGTTAACTCAAGTCCGTTAACCCAAAAAATTCATAAATAAACGTTTAAAAGTTTCTATTATTTTCAGTGCTGAGCAGGTGCGCAATTAATCCGCCACTGTTAATAGTGATGAACGAATTTCCATTTCCGCAGTGCAAAATCAGGCGATATATTTGTTTCCGTCGCCACAATTTGTGTCTTACCAAATATGGTAGTTATTTATGGCATTGATTTCAGCAAAACATGGTCGACTGTAAAATCAGGCGGAAAGATTTGCCATTTGAGTTGAATGTTTCAACTTCTTTCAAGAAATATCACGAGCATTTTAAGGCACTTTCAATAATATATATTTAACAATTACAACAAATAACTACATTCGTTTCATTTGCAGTCTGTCTCTTGCGCAACATGTTTGTGCTAGTGAATATTTAAAAATAATTGTTGTCAAGTAAGTCATGTATATTTATAATATCCCCTCCAGTGCTGCAGTGGAGCGTTTGTTCTCTATGGGCAAGGACATCCTGAGGGCCAAGAGATCATTCCTGTCTGATGAAAACTTTGATATGCTAATTTTCATGAAGGGCAACATGCATCTCCTGGACAAAATGGAGAACGAGAAGAAGAGGGAAAATTAAATTATATATATATATTGTGTTTTTCATTTTTTTTATAATAAAAGTTAACGTTAACGGTTTATCGGTAACTTCCGTTACATGTTTAACGAATTAACGGATTAACGGTTAACGAAGTTAACTTTTTGGTTAACGGATTAGCGGTTAACGAAGTTAACTTTTTGGTTAACGGTGCCCACCACTGGTCAGTACCATGTTTCACTAAAGCCAAACTGATTGTCATAAGTCTGCAAGTAAGTATTTATCCTATTATAAATGACATATTCTAACACCTTATAAAATATACTAGCAAGCGCTATTGGCCTATAATCATTCTTATCACAGATACTAGCGCCCTTATTTTTAACAACTGGCAACAATACAACTGACAAAATGGACCGTGGCAAGTACCCATGTATCATACAAATTGTGAAACACATTGCAAGCATAGGTATTATACGAGGGCTACAACATTTTAAATGTTCTGCTTGTATGCCATCTAGATTCTAGGCCACAACTTTTGTTATCTAACTTATGAATAGCCTGCCAGATTGATGAGTCATTAATTAGTAGCTCCTCAGAGCGTTTTACATTTAGACATATATTTAGTCTATCTCCCCGCCCCCCGAGACAATTAAATAGGGTTTCATAATGATTTTTACACAGTTCTGCAATGTTTTTTGCACCATGTACACCCTCTATTACATTTGGCAAGGTAAGATTCTATTGTTAATTTTATTAACCTCCTTCCAGAATTCCCTACTGGAAGTATTGCTATTGCCTAATTTTCTGGCTAGAGATTCTCTTTGAAGATTCTCTTAATTTTTCCTTATAAATCTAAGAGCACCCTTGAATCTAGCACGAGTTCTATTTTTCAGTTGGAAGAGTTCCCCCTGCCTAGGTTTCCCCATAACAACCCATTCCATGAATACATTTTTTGCTACATCACACAGTATTTCCCCATTTTTTATTCTTAAAGCTACTTCCACTCGCAGCCTTAATGGCATGTTCAAGCTTACCGTAATACTTATTTAAGAGATCTATATGTTTTACATCATCACAGGAGGAATTCCTACAAGCCAAAGCGTCTGCAGGAATCCTCACAATAGTTAAAAAATTATTTTCTAACATGTTTTTAGCCTTGATATAACAGTATAAGCCTCCAAAGACATATAAAATGAATATCAAACAATAAATAAATCAATAAAAATTAAACAATGAATTAAGAAAAGTAACTTATCATGATTTTATTAAATTAAATCTTACGTGGATGAAGGGTTAAAGATGGCTCGATGAAAATTTACTCTGATGAAAATAAAACTTCATCAGAGCATTCCAGATTTATTGGACTCTTTGGAGGACTTTTATGTGGGCTTTCTGAGGGCTCTGAGCTTACAATTAGAACGCTTAGAGGCCACTGTAAATAAATTTAATCAGTTATTTCACCAAATAATAACCAGAGCAACGCAAGACAACCGTCCTGATTGGCGTTCAGAGAACAGAGTGAAAGTAGATTTGAAGTTCGAAAGTTCCAGACGCTGCCCTAGACAACGAACGGATAAATGAACGACGAAATGCGTGTCGCTTCGCCTCGGGGCTAACGGACAAAACAAACGGATAAGCGGGGATGCGCGACGGATATGGGGGGAAGATGGTATTAACTGATTAACGACGAATAAGCGAGAAAACGGATAACGGGACGACGGAAAACGGGGATGGACTGTGTATATATGTATGGGATTGAACTCAGAATGGTCCCCTGAGATCTTTCATGTTACACACAACCCGTGCATAGAACAAGGAACTCTTCTGGGAACATTAAATCCACTATAGTTCGAATAAGTAATGGTAAATGACAAACACTACAGATTTTCTTTTTCATGATGTTAGCCAGACGTGGGCAACAGGTCAGTCGCAAAGAGGCCCCAAAATATAATTTCCCTCACCAGCTATCTGCAAAGCAGATAGGATCCAGCTTTGAGACAAGATTTACTGTAGGGTACAGCTACACCTAGCCTACTATATTCAGAGCCTCAATATACGCAAGAAACTCGTTGCATTCATGTCGGATTGAATACATCAAAGAAAAAGGGGTACCTATTGTATTTTCAAACAAAAACCAAAATTTAAACCTCAACTGGAAGAATTGAGCGTCCACTTTTTAAATCACTTAACATGTTCGTTTCATGATGGGATTGAACTCAGAATGGTCCCCTGAGATCTGTAGTACTTGTTATTTACCATTACTTATTTGAACTATAGTGGATTTAATTTTCCCAGAAGAATTCCTTGTTCCATGCACGGTCTGTTTGTAACATATATATACAGGGTGTTCCATAAGTTCGGCATTATAGGAAAAATAATAAAAAAAGGCAAAACAAAAGCTTTTATTTACAGAACGTGCTCAATATGTCCACCATTGTTTTCAATACACAAATTCAGACGTGATACCCAGTCAGCAAGCACACGGTGAATGATGTCAGGAGTAATGGTGTCACATGCCCCAATAATGCGCTGCCGCAAATGTTCAACACTCCTAATTTTCTCTGCGTATACCAGCGCTTTCAAGTGGCCCCAGAGATAAAAATCTAGTGGCGTGAGATCCGGGCTTCTAGCTGGCCATTCCACAGGCCCTCGACGTCCTATCCAATGACCAGGGAATTGTTGGTACAGGTATTCCCTTACTTGGGTGCTGTAATGTGCAGGAGCGCCGTCTTGCTGGAACCATGTTGGGAAATTTCCTTCTTCGTTCAAGACACTGGGAAATGCTTCTTCCTTGAGCATACGTAGGTAGGTGCCTCCAATGACATGTTCATCGTATCAGAGGGGGCCTATGATACGATCCTTCCAAATGCCACACCATACCATGCCGAATGCGATGGATGCTACTTTTCGACACTCCTGTCTCGGCGGACAATCGCCGAAGAGAATTATTGGGACTTCTGTTAAAATGAGCCAGGATAGCAGTCGCTGTATCATCGTCAGTGGACCTCCTTGAAGGTCCACTGCGTGGTTTATCTTCTATGGATCCTGTTTCCTTAAACTGTGCAACAAGTCTGCTAACACAACTCTGTGTTATTGGCTCGCGGTCTGGATGCAGTCTGTTAAATTCAGCAGCGGCCTCTCTTTGACTCCGATTTCCTATGAGTAGAATTATCTGGATTCGTTCTTCCTCGCTCACAAACATTATGGCCTGTAGAAAGAGAAAAATATGAATTATGGTTTGTAGAAATAGAAAAATATGAATTTCTCCTATGATGCCGGACTTATGGGACACCCTGTATATATATATATGTTCTTTGAGTTAAGGATAGTTACGTGTCATGTTGTCTACACAGTACCGTAATGAATTTATTTTAATTTGGTAATTGATTGTACATCAGATTTGAAACATTGGTGAATAATATGTGATCATGATTTGAAAAGTTCTAAACTAAGTTTTGTCAATATATACAATAAGTAGTTAAAGATGATCATTGAAAACTAAATTGTGTTCATGGTATTATCATGAAAATGTGTTCAAATATATACTAAAAACAATAAGCGCTCACTTGAAACCCCTTTATGATTTATATATATATACACACACTAAAACATGTCTACAGGTATGTACATATGTTTTACAGTGCATGCAGGTCATAACATAAGACGTACATGTATTTCTTAAATGCTTACTTAATATATGATAAATCGCACGGTGATCACCATTACATTTTTCTTGTAATCACCATTACGGCATATTTATTAAAAAAAAAAAAATGAAAACCGACAATAACCAGGTAGGCTAAAGATAGCTTAAAATGTCAGGTAACTACTAGAAATAACGACACTTGATTATTCTTAATGAATTCATAGGAATTGAGCAAAGTATGAAGGTGGGAGAAACATGAAAATACATCGCTGTGATCACCGTTACGACGCACTTGAATTATTATATATAAAATATGAATAGGTTTTTTTTTATGCTGATTGTATCAATACCATTTACTAACATCCCTTCATATTCACTATCAATTTTATTCTGGTACGTTCATTACTTCATGAGCAACAGCAACAAATGTCAGCTTTTTTTCCTGCGACTGTGATCACCATTACGCTGGAATGACCCAGATGGAGAAATAAGAACTAGATCATCTGCATATATCAGATGATTAACAAGCATTGTACCAATATAGCAGCCTATTTTACAGGTGTTCAGCACAACAGATAGATTATTCACATACTAAACAGTGAATAAGTTGGGGTATAATATCCCTCCCTGCCTGACACCATTGGTCACAGAGAATGGCTCTGAATTAACCCCACCCCATCTTACAATCATTGTCTGGTGATTATACCAGAATATTAATATCCATATGTCAATGTCATATGTCATATGACAATGACTTCTCATATTTACTTGCTGCTCGTTGGGACAGTGTACTCTTCAGGATGGCTGTAGTTATGAACAGAGAAGTGAATTGTTGCTGTCCAATGTCGGACATCAAACTGTCATCACACTGTGCTAATGGCATTAGGAGTGGTAGGAAACGAGCCCTGATCAAGTTGCCATATGAACTCCTCGGAGCAGAGCAACAATTCCCGTCGTCACACTTAATGATCTGGAGCATGTATTGGCTTTCCCTTACATGACCCTCTCCATGTCATGTACTTTTCCACGATTTGTTCCTCAGTCGACTCAGCATTTTCTGGGTCAATGTATTCAGCTACAACAGGGTTATCATCGATAACAGTCATTGACCATAAGTCAGCCAATGTCTTGTTCTTCAGCTCCTTTTCATTGACCGAGAATACCTCTAAAACCAGTGACCTTTTCATCCATACCCCTACAATCGCTTCATTCCAGAGCATGTGTATTGCTCGTGTATTGTAGGGTGTATTGCCATTTGCCAGTCTGGTACCTAATTAATGTAAGTAAAATGTCTGTGATTGCTTAAAGGGGCACAATAAAAGACTAGAACTGGTACCAACATATAAATTTTCGGCATTGATTAGGCGTAGTTGCCGAAAAGCATATTAAAGGACCCTGAACCCCCATCCTAATCAAACGTCAGTGGTGAAGGGATGCCCAGGTGTTGCATATTAAAGTTAGAGGATTTCACGCTGTGAGAAAGCGTTACAAGGGGGAGGAGGGTGTTAAAATTCTTGAATGGCCCCTAACAAAAATGAAATGAAAATATCGTTGTGGATCACGTGAGCACTACCTAATGAGAACAACTGAAACTAATAACAAACAATATTATTGCTTGTTATTAGTTTCTTGGGACTTGTTTGAGACGTCCACTCTCATGATTAGTGGCCATAACCGCACCGAAATTGAAATACTCGTCGCGGAAATCGTCTCGAAAATAAACACCGCATACTGGTCATGGGTCTCGATGGGATGTAATATATTAGTAATAAATAATAATATTTATTTATGTTTTATAATTCTTATTATTACTTTGGAATACCGTTACCTACTAAGAGTTCCTAATAGTTCCCAAATAGTGGGGGGTACATGCAGGGGTGTGCTGCCAATTTCTTAACAACCGGTTCTGATACAGATAGGGGTTGTAAATCGGCGAGCGCCAATGGCGAGGCATTAAGCTAGGGGGTCTGGGGTGAGCGGTAGCTCCCCCAGCGGGGTCCGGGGCGGAGCCCGAAAGCCAACGATTTAGACTTTTCCAAAACAGCATTTTGTAACATTTTGGCAGAAATTATTTAACATATTCTTTATACTCACTAATGACATAATTATCTAAAAATAAACTAATTTTTCATCAAAAAATAAATAAATATTGAATATTGAATAAATATTGTTCGATCAATCTTTCATAAATAATTTCTAAAAATCTCATAATGAAATAAAGTCATTCTAATAGCATGCAACGCATGTAACATCAAATGTGACATTGTAAACTAAAGCTATAATTCACAAAAACACAATTGTGAACGGGACAAATCCCGGGCGTCATGAGCATTCGTAAAATTCATCAAGACTGACTGACAAATTGCAAATTTCAAGATAAATTTCTACTGACTGTTAAATATTTGCTAAAAACAAACAAACGGTTCGGTGATCAAATCAAAATTTAACAACCGGTTCGGGCGAACCGGACCGAACTGGTCCCAGCACACCACTGGGTACATGTACCCCCTGTCTCATAGGGATTTGCGTCCTGTTCAAAAATCAACTTTTTCTTATTTTCATAGGTTTCTGTACTTCTTCCCATGCCTTTTGACCTGAAAAGGCCGAAAATCACAACCATTTTGACCTAGGTTGTTGGGAAGCATTGCCGCATGGAGCTTTAAGTTTTCTGCCTTGAAATCGGCCAAAAGCACCAGTTCCGGGGTCCCTTGAATCATGTTTTGCACTATAACTTTTTATCTAAACAAGATAGAGCAACAAAATAGGCACCAAATTAAAGTGTTTTTAATCCTCTTTCTAACTTATACAATTAGGATAGTCTTGGAACAAGAAATGGCACATTGGTACATACAAAGATTTCAGAAATATCACAAAATTCGTTTTCTCACACTCAAGGCAGACAAGGCGCCTTATTCATGACACAAATTTGAGATTAACATTTTGTCACAAGTCTAATCGATCAAGAAGTGAAAGCATTACATGATGATTAATTTCATAATGACATTTACACAGTCAGTTGTTGAGAGTTTGTTTCTTGAAGCTATCAAAGCGGCGTCTGTTGAACTCCACAGCTTGAAGGAGATAGTCCCTTTGCTTGGCATCTGTTGTTATGACATTTGCAAATCGCTCATCATCTTGACACCACGTTCAGCAATGTCATTCACCGCTTTCAGATTCTTAACATAGTCCAACGCTTTTCTGTAGTCCTCATTCTGTGGCCAAGACGTGACAGGTTCCAGAAGCCACTCGGATCCAATGTTCAGTGTGTCCAGCAGGAAATGTGATTCTGGGCCAATGAGATCAACCAGGGTGGTCTTAGCTGTGACTCTCTGGAATAGAGGCTTTCCTGTTCTGAAGCTGTCTGGCTTCTCAGTGGCATGTAACTGGGCAGCAATGTCGTGCTTCAATGTATCACTCAATCTACTGCTGAACAGGGCAAATGGCACGACTTCCTGCGTCAGGTACCATTTGTGGTTTTCCATCTTATTAAGTACTGCATCAGCAAGCTCTGGGTCAGTTTTCTTGTACTTCAACATGTCCTGGATTAGACTTAGATCATTCACGGGAGCATCTGCAGCAGACATTGACATCATCCATACAGGAGTGTAGAACAGTGCAAGGAAGGTGTTGAGTCTTTCCAGCTTTGATACAGTGTCTTCGTCGTACTCAAGTTGATCTGCAAACATCAGCATTTTCATGGAGTACAGGTTTCTGGCCATCCATCTGGCCTGATGAATGCCGCCTGGTCGACTCCAGTGAATACCTCGAGGAGGCGTTCCTCCAAGAACAATGACTGTCAGTTCAGCCATTTCCCTGTAGTCGGCTCTTGGAAGCCTTTCTGCTGTTAGAATGTCTTGGAGTATTTCTTCACTGTTCTTCTTCTTTTCCTTCAGCCATTTGCTGTTGATAGCCAGCATCTTTGGGTTTTCCTTGGAGAAGTCCGTCCAAACATCCTTCAGATGCTCAAACCAGGGATTATCTGGCCCCTTCACCTTCCCAAACAGCTTCTCCCAAACTGCTCCTACTAGGATTTCCAGGATGTGATGTCGACAGGCCAGATAAAACACCTTTTTGTTCAGCATTTTCTCTAGCAGTTTGGCAGCTCCTCTGTGAACTCCACTGTTATTGGATGTAGTGTCAAAAACAAGGGCAGTAACATTATCCGTAAGTTCCCATGTCTCCAGTAAATCCATTGAAGCCTCAGCCTGAGCTGTGGCAGAAGAATTGTCGATGACAGGTACTCCCAATAACTTTCCTTCAGTGTATGAAGGTGGACCAGACACTAGCACAGCTAAAGTCTCTGAGGTACTTCCAGGTTCACTGCCCAAGACATCTTTGAGCAACTTTCCATCCCAGTGTAAGGCAGCGTACTGTGGGGGGTTTTCACAAAACTTGGACATGTGACTCTGGCTGATATTATACCTGGGCAGCATTCTGTTGCGACGTGTTGTTGAGGTTGAGATGACGAAGTTATCCAGATCAGCCCCTCCAGCTTTCAAGGTGGCAGAAACCATGGCAGTAACTTGATTGTCTGATAAACCAAGACGATCAGCTGTATTGCAGATGACATCACATTCCATGACCTTCCTTGGAAACGTCAAAGTCACACTAGTCACAGTGTCTTGATGGTGAGAACATCCAGGACGAGGCTGATGGTAATCCATGTCCTCTGTGTTAGCGTCGTTGTCAGTTGAGTCACCCCAGGTAATGTCATCCACATGAACAACTGCCTCTTGTTCTGCTGCAGCTGTAAAATAGTACAACATGTTAAGACAGTAATTGTTAAGTACATGCTAAATATCGCAATGGAGTAAAACTTAAAACTTTTTGTAACGTTCAAAGTAATTAGTTTTACCTTGTTCTTGTCTATGCTGCAGTCTTTCATTCCTCGCTGATTGCTGCAGGGATCTTGTCTCAAAAATCTTGTCATGACCAGACATATGACCTTTTCTCTCAGTCTTTTGGTCTTCGTAGAACCTGATATCCTCATCTTTCTTCTCTCTGGATAACAGTCTGTTGTTCTGTATTTCCTGGATTGCATCTGGAGCTCCTATATCGAACAGGCTGTCTAATTCCAGCACAAATGCTCCTCTTTTTCCTCCAGGGTTACTTGCTCTTCCTTTGCTTTTCACCAGAGCACGATGTTTCTCATGTAGTTTCATGAAGAGCTTCATTGCGTTGTACTTGGTCATTGTCTTGATCCTAGCCATCTGCCAGAATGGGATGATAGATTCAACTGTTCCATATGCAAGGTCTTGAACCATGGGCCTCCCTGCATTTTCCGGTAAATTCTGAAGATTAAGGAAATACTGGAACGCCTGTCTGTTGGTGGGAAGCTGGGAACCACTGATAAAAGCTGAAGGGTATCCAACCAGGAAAGTTTCAGTGAGAGATCTGGTAGATGGCCCAGTTGACACCTGCCTGTGGACAGTACGTGGAGGTTCTGAGATATCAACTGTGCGCCCACGGAGCTCCCTCAGCTCCTTGCTTAATGCCATTGTGAAGTTGTAACTTGTAGATGGTTTTCTAGATTCTGATTGAGTTTCTGTTGTTTCCTGAAAAATGATAGATAATTATTATTATTATTATTATTATTATTATTAATTATTATTCATTTATTATTATTATTATTATTATTATTATTATTTGTTAATTTTATGCTCTTTCATTTGATACCTAATTTGTTGCTCTATCTTGTTTAGATCAAAAGTTAAAGTGCAAAACATAATTCAAGGGACCCCGGAATTGGCGCTTTGGCCGATTTCAAGGCAGAAAATTTAAAGCTCCATGCGGCAATGCTTCCCAACATCCTAGGTCAAAATAGTTGTGATTTTCGGCTTTTTCAGGTCAAAAAGCATGGGAAAATGTACAGAAACCTATGAAAATAAGAAAAAGTTGATTTTTGAACAGGCCTACCACGACTGTACAGTACACACAGCTGCACATACCACTTATAAACAGCTTCTTCTAATTGCACATCTTTTGGCTGTTTTAATGTTATTCGTTTTTACACTGTACTGGTACTAGCACTAACATCAAATTTAAAGCAAATCGCTTTATTTTGTTTTTATTTCTTTTAATATCTGACACAGTTTGCTTTGATATACCAAAGTCAGCAGCGAATTTTGTTTCGGCCACGCCGTATTTAGCTTTTGTACAACAGTTATAGTCGCATGTTTCCTTTATCCTTTGTTTGAAGCTGCAATTTCTCTTCAAAGAATGCATCTATGTCAAGTATCACTTTGTCACTTTTTGGGGTACTAAAAACTGATTTATATATATATATATTAAACCCTCGGTATTTCGGCCCCCGGTGGTCCGGATGTCGCATGGTCAGGACTCATCCGTACCGCCGGCTGGAGAGGCATCAATTGGTGTTTAGTTAGCAAGCTGTGCGCGTCGCTATGAAAGCGTCTCGTAAGCTTTATTTACCTTCTGCCTTTTATTTATTCAGACAGTGTAATATAGTGGAAGATGGCAAGGAGAATGTATAACAGACTTTGATTTTACCCCAGAAGATGTAGCGAGAGCTATAGGATAAATGAAACCACATTCAGCTGTAGGTCCGGACAATTGGAACACATTATTGATTAAAAACTGTGAAAATGAAATAGCTACACCTCTATACTAGACATTAGGGTGGGTCGAAACACACAAAAAATTTTTTATCCAAAAGCCACGCAATGCATGGATTTCTACTTAATGTCCTTATCATTACATAAAATTAAGCACTGTGCTACCCCCCTTAGGGGTCGCACAAAGTACCCCCTTTACCCATATGAGGAGCCCTTGTTATCATTCTCCTTTGACGTATATGCTATATATTGTGCGATCAGCTTTCTAATCATGTGTTTTTTTCTTTTCAGATGATATAGATTTATGATTTAAGTATTTGTCTCTTAAAAAATGGTCACACGTAGCAAGACGGCTAATTCTGCTTTTGACCAGCCAACTAGATTTCCACCTGCCATGATACCTTCAAAAGCTGATTTAGTGAGGCACTGTTTTTTTGTTCGGCAAATAAAAGATGCTGAGCGTAAAGGTTCATGTAGTGCCAATATTCCAAGAGGTAGATGACTTGAATCAGAATTTTAGGTGATTATGGTTTGACAAGCGTACTATGTAAAAATAGGTGCTGATAAAAAAAAAACTGTCTTATTGACCCCAGTTACGACAAAATGGCCATTTTGGACACTTTTTGGCCAATTATGACCAAAATCAGAGATTTTCAGAATTTTAGGTGATTATGGTTTATTAACATTTAACAAGAACATTAACAACATTTAATCAATCATCTCCATCATCACTGCGAATAGGATGTTAGGCTTCATAGCGCGTAATTTCGAATTTAAATCGAAGGATATTATATTGGCCCTTTACAAGTCCCTAGTCAGGCCTCATTTAGAATATGCCGTTCAGTTTTGGTGCCCGTACTTGCGTGAGGATATTGATAGGTTAGAAAGGGTTGAGCGTCGTGCCACGAAACTTATTCCGTCATTGCGCAACAAGCCTTATGAAGATAGGATTAAAGTGTTAGACTTGTATTCACTCGAAACTAGGAGATTAAGGGGGGAGCTTATTGAAGTTTTCAAAATCGTTAAAAACATCGATAACGTAAATTTTGACAAATTGTTCACTTTCGATAATAGTAATACTCGCAATAACGGATTCAAGTTGCGTGGCAGACGTTTCATTACTAATATCGCTAAAAACTTCTTTACGTTTAAAGTAATTGATAAATGGAATAATCTTCCCGCGTCAGTCGTTCATTCTACCAGCGTTAATGTGTTTAAGAACCGTCTTGACAGACATTTTAAAAATATTAACGTTGTTTAAAATTAAAAAAGAAAGTTAACAACAGGAGCTCTGGTGGTGGTGCTCGAGGATGAGTCTGTTGACGATGAATGCCTGCTTGTGACATGCCAGCGTGTGATGCCAGCAATTAATTATTAAAAAATAAAAAAAATAAATAAAAAATAATAAAAAAAAAAAAAAAAATTAGACTAACACGAACGTAGATGTAGCTCGTAGCGTAAACTAACCCACTTTTTGTTTAACTGTACCTACTTTTTTTTTTTTTTCTCCTTTCTTGCATGTCTGTAACTCTCTTTACTTGCATGTTTGTAGTTTGCATGGTATGACAGTGAGTTAAGACTGTGTTTGCATGGTTTGTAAGCGTTCTTATTTTACTTCTTTTCATCTTTCACCCCTCTCCTATTTTCTCCGACTATTTTTCTGACTTGTCGGCAGTGGCCGGCGGATGATGATGGTGAGACCTTTTTCCTCTTTTTCTGAATGAATGTTAACCCACGAATGATAGGTGTTGCTCCTTATTTAACCCCTTCTTCTCTTCTCTTAACCCCCTACTCTTTCCTTTCTCTCGGGCTAGCCTTAGAGTGGATCTTAGGGTCTTTGTTAGCCTTAGCTTCTGTAGATCTCATTTCGTCAGCCAGACTCTGTACTGAACGGACGCATTTCCTGAGCTCTCTGATTTTGCATCTACTTTTGTATATTGCTGAGAATTTTACTTTTGGATAGTTTTGAATTTTATATACTTGCGTTTAAATTTACATTGTTATAGTTAAGTAATTGAATATTAGTGGTTTTTAGCGATTTAGAAGTTTTCATAGCGCCGGCTTAATTTAACTTATACCCGTGACGGTTTAAACTAATTTTTAACTGCGCGATGCCGTCGCAGAAAGTGTCGTGTGTTAGGTGTAGGGTAAACCGGTGGTGTTCGGAATTTAAGGATTATAACGGCGGTCCAATGGCGATTACCGATAGATCAGTTTGTTTCTTTTGCGAGTTCATGGAAGAATTAGTTGACATAAAACGTAGTGTACGTGAGGTAGCGGAAAGACTTGCAACGCTTGATGAGGGCAGGGGTAGGGCTACGGTTGACGTAGGCCGAACCAATACTAACGTTGAAGATGTTAGTAATTTGAAGGGTGAGGTGCGTAACCTAGTTTCTAGTTTAGGTAGCTTGTCGGGAAGGTTAGATAGAGTTGAGGAAGAGGTTAAGGTTAGTCCGAGAGTAGTAGATACCGAGGGATTTAGAGAGGTTAAGGGTGGAGCTAGGCCGCGTACGTTAGGTGATAGGAATCCCCCCCTATCGAGGTTTCGAACCCTTTCGCCCATTTGGAAAGGGACGTGAATGAGGGGGAAACTATTTTAATCGGGGACTCTTTAGTGCGCCACATGGACAAAGAGTTCGTTAAACGGCATCCAACCAAGAGGAGGAGGGTCTGTCTCCCAGGGGCCAGGGTTGACAGAGTTAGAGACGAAGTGGATAGGATTGACGTTGCCTCCCGTCACTCAATGTTGGTGACGATGGTAGGAGGCAACGACTCGTATAGGCCCGATACGAGAGTGCCTGACCTTTTGGAAAGATATAGGGGGTTAATTAGGTCCCTGAAGGCGAGGTCAGATAGGTCTTTAGTTCTAGGTATTACCCCTAGGCACGAGTTGGGTCTTAGAATTACGTCAAAAACAATATTTTTTAATAACAAATTAGAAGAGATTTGTGCTGAGGAAAATGTACCCTTCGTAAAGCTGTGGTCCGAATTCAGTGATCCTAGCCTTTTTATAAAAGATGGGGTGCATTTTAATGAAATAGGTAATGCTAGGCTAGGAAGGTTAATAGACGAAAACGTGCGAAAGCTGTATAGGTCGAAGCCTTCTTTAAACGTTGTGGGTCCGGAAAACGCGGGCCCGACGTGATAAATAGTTTAAAACGCGGGCCCGTGGTAAAAAATAATTTAAACGTCTTTTATTGTAACGCGCGTAGTATTAGAAATAAATTAAATGAATTTAAGGCGATAATTTATTCCGGCAACTATGATATAGTTGCTATCACTGAAACTTGGTTAAATACCGTGACTCGGGACTTGTTGGGGGAACTTGATATACCGGGTTTTAAACTCTTAACTAATGCTAGGTTACATAGGTTTGGCGGAGGCGTTTTGCTGTACATTCGTAATTCCCTTAGGGTTATCGAGGTTAAGTTAGATTTTCCGGCAGCAATTAATGCGATATGTGTTGAAGTTAGGGCGCGTAGTATTAGTTTTAATTTTTTTGTTTATAGATCTCCCGTTCAACCCCTCGATACAGATACTAGATTTTACTCACTTCTTGGTAATTTTATTGACAATCGGAATAGTATAATTGTCGGAGACTTTAACTGCCCTAATGTTAATTACGAGAATTTTACTGGTAATGAGGAGGGTTTGAGATTGGTTGAGTTTATGGACGATAACTTTTTACGACAGATAGTTACCGAACCAACGCGCGGTGACAATATTTTAGATTTGGTGATGACGAACGGCGAGAATATAGTCGAAGGTTTAGACGTAGGCGAGAGTTTAGGATGTAGTGATCATCAAATTCTTAGGTTTAAGTTATTAATAGAAAACACTAAGGATAGTAACGTAATAGAAGTCCCTGATTTTCGTAGGGCTAATTTTGATAGTTTTGCTGATAGGATGAGAGTAGTGGACTGGGATAACTTATTTATGGGTAATGACGCAAATTTGCGTTGGGTGGCGTTTAAAGAAAGTTTTAGGAATATTGAAAGGGAGTTTATTCCTCGTAGGCCCAAGCGCGCTGGAAATCGTGGTAGGCCGAATTGGTGGACTAGGGAAATAGGAGAGTTTATAAACTAACGTAATAGAGCCTATAGACTTAGTAAGCACAATGGCACGGCAGCTAACTTTAATAGATATATCGAGCTTAGACGTCAGGTTAAAAGATCAGTTAGGAATGCCAAGCGTAATTTAAAGATACTTATAGCTGCGGATAGTAAACATAATCCAAAAAAGTTTTTTGAATACGTAAATAATCGTAAGCCGGTAAAAGATAACATAGGCCCTCTAGTGGATGTTAATGGCGCTTTGGCTTCTGACGCTCAGGCGATGGCGGGTATTTTCAATAACTTTTTTGCGACAGTTTTTACCGTAGAAAACGTAAATAATGTCCCCGACGTGGACGATATCGTTCCATTTAGTAGCGACACTATTTTGGATGAAATAACTGTTTACGAGGGTGAGATTGCGCATTATATCGATAGGCTAAAAGTTAGCAAGTCTCCAGGCCCTGACGTTTTTTATCCCAGACATTTGAAAGATTTGAAAGAAGTTATCGTAGGCCCCTTAACAAAGATTTTTAATCAGTCACTCGAAACGGGGATTATTCCTGAAGACTTCAAATTAGCTAACGTCACGCCTATTTTTAAAAAAGGCGACCGCGCAGTAGCTAGCAATTATAGGCCCATTAGCTTAACGTCAATTGTCGGTAAACTTTTGGAATCCGTAGTTAGGGATCGTATCATCACTTAGAAAGTAGAGATTTGATTAATAGTAGTCAGCATGGGTTTCGACGCCATAGGTCTTGTTTAACTAATTTTTTAGAATTTTATAACGAAATAGTGCGCGAATACGATAGGCAGAGCAGCTGACGTTATTTATTTAGATTTTAAAAAAGCGTTTGATACAGTTCCGCATAGGAGACAAATTGCGAAGGTCAAAGCGCACGGTATACGCGGTCAGGTAGCTAACTGGTTAGAAGAATGGCTTCGTGCTAGGAAACAGAGGGTCGTAGTTAATGGTAGTGAATCGGGGTGGTTAGATGTAGGTAGCGGTGTCCCACAGGGTTCAGTGTTAGGCCCATTGCTATTCGTAATTTACATTAACGACATAGATGTAGGTTTGACTTGTAACGTGTCAAAATTCGCGGACGATACTAAAATAGGCGGTAAGGTTGTTAACGAGGACGATAGTAATAGGCTCCATCACGATGTAAATAGGATTATGGAGTGGACAGATAAGTGGCAGATGCAATTTAACGTAGACAAATGTAAAGTTTTGCATATAGGTTCTCGCAACAATAATTACACGTACACGATGGATGATAGGGAGTTAGCGAGCGTTGACGAGGAAGTAGATTTAGGGGTGCTCTTCCAATAGGTGCTCTACCGCGAAACTGTGATCTACCATATTCCAATACGTGCTCTATCGTGAAACTAGCCTTATAAGGCTAACTAACGAAAATATCATGACTTAACCTAACCAATCGTTAGGTCAACTATACGCCCTTGACGATTGGTTAGGTTAAGTCGTGATATTTTCGTTAGTTAGCCTTACAAGGCTAACTAACGTACCTGCTGCTAATCCGAATAATCTAAGGTAGATCATGTATTGGAATGTAAATTTTAAGGTAGAGCACATATTGGAAGAGCACCGATTTAGGCTTACGCGTATCTAAGGATTTAAAGGTTAGGAACCAGTGCCTGGAATCTTGCGCAAAAGCTAATAGGATGTTAGGCTTCATAGCGCGTAATTTCGAATTTAAATCGAAGGATATTATATTGTCACTTTACAAGTCCCTAGTCAGGCCTCATTTAGAATATGCCGTTCAGTTTTGGTGCCCGTACTTGCGTGAGGATATTGATAGGTTAGAAAGGGTTCAGCGTCGTACCACGAAACTTATTCCGTCATTGCGCAATAAGCCTTATGAAGATAGGATTAAAGAGTTAGACCTGTACTCACTCGAAACTAGAAGATTAAGGGGGGAGCTTATTGAAGTTTTCAAAATCGTTAATAACATCGATAACGTAAATTTTGACAAATTGTTCACTTTCGATAATAGTAATACTCGCAATAACGGATTTAAGTTGCGTGGCAGACGTTTCATTACTAATATCGCTAAAACCTTCTTTACGTTTAAAGTAATTGATAAATGGAATAATCTTCCCGCGTCAGTCGTTCATTCTACCAGCGTTAATATGTTTAAGAATAGGCTGACCATACGTACCGTTTTGAACGGGACAGTACCGTTTGTTTTATATTTCCTGGCCGTCCCGTCGTTTTAATAAAAATGTCAATTTTGTCCCGGTTTATGTACTTACTTTTTCATAATACAGAATATTACATAACCCCGTCCCTTTTTTGCCATCCCAATGTCCCGTTTTTGTCTCAAGGAAATATGGTCAGCCTATTTAAAAACCGTCTTGACAGACATTTTAAAAGTATTAACGTTGTTTAATATAAAAAACAAAGTTAGCAACAGGAGCTCTGGTGGTGGTGCTCGAGGATGAGTCTGTTAACGATGAATAGTAGCTTGTGACATGCCAGCGTGTGATGCCAGCAATAAAATTATTATTAAAAAAAAAAAAAATATTAGACTAACACGAACGTAGATGTAGCTCGTAGCGTAAACTAACCCACTTTTTGTTTAACTTTACCTACTTTTTTTTTTTTTACTTTGCATGTCTGTAACTCTCTTTTCTTGCATGTTTGTAGTTGCATGGTATGACTGTGAGTTAAGACTGTGTTTGCATGGTTTGTAAGCGTTCTTATTTTACTTCTTTTCATCTTTCACCCCACTCCTATTCTCTCCGACTATTTTTCTGACTTGTCGGCAGTGGCCGGCGGATGATGATGATGGCGAGTCTTTTTTCTCTTTTTCTGAATGAAAGTTAACCCACGAATGATAGGTGTTGCTCCTTACTTAACCCCTTATTCTCTTCTCTTCTCTTAACCCCCTACTCTTTCCTTTCTCTCGGGCTAACCTTAGAGTGGATCTTAGGGTCTTTGTTAGCCTTAGCTTCTGTAGATCTGTAGAGCTTCGTCCTCTGAATCAGTATCGGAATTACTAGCATCAGTGGCGATCCTAGCTTACATGACGCCCTGGGCGAACCTCACCTTCAGCCCCCCCCCCCTGTTCGCCAACACACACACATTCGAATCCCCCCAAAATAAAGGACAGACATAACTCTTTCACAAAATAACTTTTTATTGGACTAATTGTTGGAACTTCAGAACCAAAACAAAGACTCAAATTTCTGAATTTTACAAATCCTTCATCACGTAAATAGAATAACTCACTTAAGAGAATGTAATTATGATACTATGAACAGGAAAAATACAAATTAAATTGCACAACTGCCATAAATAAACTAGAGAATCAAATTTCTAAATTGTACAAATGCTCTATCACATAAATAGAATAAGACACTTAAGAGAGGGTAATTATTATGCTACACTTTGAACAAGAAACAAAATAAATTGCACCACAGCACAACTGCCATCTAAAGCCTGACTCTTCTTACCTTCCTTGATGCAAAGTCATTGATCTTTTATTATTTATTTTATTTTATTTTTTATTTTTATTTATTTCTTTATTTATTTATTCTTATTTTTATTTTTATTTTTTTTGCAGGCGCTCATGCCGCCCCTCCACAAATGCCGCCCTGTGCGGCTGCCCATATTGCCCATATGAGGAACCGCCACTGACTAGCATTGTCTTCGTCCTCAACACCCTCATCTCCATCTGCGACATCCTCTGGTTCCATGGTCTCAGAAAGCATGGTTGGCATTTGGCTGCCGGTAAACCAGACTGGTAGAAAAATTCCATTAACCTCTTTCCAGCTATGGTCTGTGGGTCGCATGTTCTCTAGTGGATTTCTTACATGCGCATGCTTCCAGAGATATGCCGCATAGTTGCACCTAGCTAACTTTTGATCCAGAACATCTTTGCAGGGAGGAAGCATGCCTGCATCAATACCTTTAATTTTCTGTAAAGGAGAGTTTGGGTCATTTGGCTTGTACCTTTGCTGGAATATCTTCAGTCTGGACTCATTCACCGATGAAATAGTTCCCTGGCCATATAGAGTACACACATATTTTTGTACGTGGTTTCCTTGCAATCTTCATTACATTCTTCAGCAATGGTCATATTTGTTTTCATGGTTTCATTCACTACATCATGCCATGTAGGATGGGCTTCGATGTTTGCCAAATTGCCTATGTCCTGAGCTGGTAAATCATCTTTGGTTATTGTTGAGTTCCAGCCAGACCACATTGGTGTTTTTGTTTGTTTTGCAAGATATTGTCCATGCAACATCTCTGACAGCACAGGCTTTGTAGTTTTTAGGTTTGACCATTATTTGTACCTCAAAGGAAAACTTTGATATTTTTAGTTTCTTTCTCACTGGTTCGAGATCTGGATTTGGTATTTCAAAACTTCTCTTCTTTCGTTTGTTCATAGAAATAGGATATATAGTCATTGTTGTTGTTGTGGATGTTGTCGTTGTTGCTGTTGGTGACGATATAACTGGAACTTCATTTTGAATACAGATGCCTTGTGTGTCATGATACATTGATTCATCATAGTTGTCCCATGCTGTGTTTGTGCTTAGTCCTTCACTTGCTTCTAGGCCATCAGGAAGAACTCAGTTTTTCTCAATAATATTAGCAGCAATTTCAGTCTCGTATTCTTCTGCAGCATGATATCCTATGCAGTGGCCAAAGGCGATTAACAACTTCTTGAATCTTCCTGGAACCAGTAATACTCTTTAAACCCATGCCCAACAGCATCTGTTTAGATGGCTTCACTGTTCCACCAGTAGCTTTGTAGATATCATCTTCAGCTGATGATTCGACCTACCGCTCCACTCTCTGACTGGCTTCATATTTTGTTCCAGTGTACAGAATCCTATAAAACTCAAATATTTCAGCAGGTATATTTGGACACTGACCATCATGGATTGCTTCTACTGTAATAGGCTTTGGGAGTTTATTCTCACTGAGCTTCTTGATCTTCTCTCTGAGGAACAAAGCTACATTCTTAATTTCCTTGGCCATAGCATCCTTTGCAATAGAGAGATAGGTACCTTGTTTCTTGCTGTCTTGATCAACTTGAAGCTTGCTGCCATAGTGTTCTGAGATTTTAGACAAAAGATGGTAGGCTCCTCGAATCCTTCTTCTTTGAGAAATTCAATGAAGGTTTTATTGATATCAACCAATTTCTGGGAAGCTTCTTTCAGAAAGATCTCAGACTCTATAATGTAAGTAATCTTAAAAAAGCAGAGTCTCGTCCCTTTGTGTACGTTGCACCTTGTTGTTTGGCCACAGCCTTAGCAGCCATGGAAATATACCTTTTTCTGCATGTCTTATGGTACTTGACCTCCTTCGCTATGAAGTCAATGTGTTCATATTCACGAAGAAAGTCTGTGTCTTTCAGTTGCCTTGCAGCATTTATAATACTGTCCTGTGCTTGTGTAGTCTCACATAGAGATAGTATTTCAAAACTACTGGGGAAATGCTTGTAGTCCGGACCATTGCAGAAAATACAGTTCCTTCCTAGCAACCCAGTAGTTGAGATAGTAGCCACTAGTGGCTTCTTTACCATAGATCTTGTTTTAAGAATGTTTTCATCGGAACATGTTTTCTTTTCCTTTGACTGTATCTGATAAGCGGTAAATTTACTGTAACAGCCATTGTAAAAGTCATAATGAGGCAGTGGTTCAGCGTTAAAATTAATGGCTTTACATTTGCAAGGTATTAGGAACTCATCTGATATTGTTTCCTGGTTTCAGCTGTGTCCCAGGCTTTTTTCCACGTTTGTTTAGTAAATGGAGTCACTGTATCACCATCATGTTCTGCATCACCACTCGCATGCAGCACACACCGCAAAGGCACCTCCACACCATCATCCATCTGCAAAAAAAAAACATTAGTCAAACAGTGTGTCACTCATTGGGCCATGATTTATGGTTACCCTAAGAGGTAGATGGCTTTAATCAGAATTTTAGGTGATCTTAATTTGACAAGCCTATTAAAACGTCTCTAAAATGGCCATTTTGTCATAGCTGGGGTCAATAAAACTGCCTTTTGTTTTAGAATCAGCAACCATTTTTACATAGAATGCGCTTGTCAAACCATAATCATCTAAAATTCTGAAAATCTCTGATTTTGGCCATAATTGGCCAAAAGTGTCCAAAATGGCCATTTTGTCGTAGCTGGGGTCAATAAGACTGCTTTTTTTGCTTTTTTTGGAATCAGCACACTTTTTTACATAGAATAGGCTTGTCAAACTAAGATCACCTAAAATTCCGATTAAAGCCATCTACCTCTTAGGGTACAACGAATGTTACAGGATTGTCACTACTAATATTGAAATCATCTGGAACCGATTTTCATTTCTTACAACTGGTACAGAAGGTATCTTCATGAAAGTATGCCGACTGATGATGTCAGCATCTAAATTAAATAAAATGCCCCAAAACAGAAGAAGGGAGGAATTCTTCACAAAGTTGTCAACGTTTGATGATATGTTTGGCGTATGCAGTTGCGATTGCTATGACAAAAAAAGAGAAAGGCCACAGTGTAGGTGTATCGAAAGAATTCAGTCCAAGAATGGGAATCTTTCATAGGACAAAAAGTACGCAGAAATCAACTGGGACCAATTGATCGAGCTACAACATCTGCATTAAGAAGAAGTGAAGTTAGACGAGAAGCGCAAAAACGAGCTCAACAAAGAACTCAAGAGAAAATGGAGGCTTCTTTCAATGACATCTCTGGAAGTTTAGACACCTTAGATGATATGGAAGTGGATGCAAGTACTGAAGAAAATGATGATTTTAAACCTGAACTGGAGTTAGCAGATCATGAACAAAACAGATACCGTTATGATGAGCTGGCTATTACTCCAGATCGTTATCGCGTCAGCTGCAGAGCAGCGGCCGCCATTGTAAATGCAGCTTTAAAAGACATGGGAATTTTGAATGAATCTAACATGCATGATAGGTGAGGTGACGTGTATGTATATATATGTATATAGTCTAAAAGTCACTAAAGAGTAAATATCACTAAATCTAAGCTGAATGGCAAGACGAAGCCATAAACGAACCAACGGGCTGTTCGTATTGCTTTGGTCTGGCCTAGACATGTTTTTTCCTATCTGACCTAATCTTTGGTGCTGAGTAAAATTAGGTGATGAATCTAAGGTAACAAATCGGGTAGGAAGTTGTTCGTACTTAAGTATAGTTAGGGGTAATGTCTATAGCTTCTAAATTGGTAATGTAAGAGAGAGTTAGGTAGGCTGTTGTGGGACACAGGAATAAAACGGTAGGCTTCAAGGAATACCTAATTCAACGCACCGGTAAGTGCTTTTGATTGTTTGCTAGAACCTAAGTAACCTAACTGGGGTGTCTACCCCACGCTATCACATTTGGCGACGAGGATGGGATTTGGCTCATTTGGTTAAATTTTGTTCATTGGGTTAAATTTGGCTCATTGGGTTAATTTGGCTTATTGGGTTAATTTGGCTTATTGGGTTCAAGTGGTTGTTTGGAAAATTGGATGCAGACTAGTGGGTCGTCCGATTTGGTTTGTTTGTGTGGGGAAGCTACCGTACTATAGCGTAGGTCCCGCCGCCCTAATTCTAAAACTAATTCTTACTCAGCCCTAACTCTAAAACTAATTCCTACTCAGCCCTAACTCTAAAACTAATTCTTACTCAGCCCTAACTCTAATACAATTCACTATTCAGCCCTAACTCTAATAAAATTCACTATTCAGTAACTAGACCAAATTTAAACCTAACCTAACCTAACCTACTTCACGTGAGTTGGTCTAATTCGGTTTTGCTCTAGCATGTCGGTGATTGGCCATATAAGCCCCTACGAAGACAATGGGGAGGACTTCGAAGCTTATGCCACTAGGGTGAGGTTGTTTTTCGAGGCAAATTCCATTCCGGATGCTAAGAAAGTACCTACCTTTTTAACTATAATAGGCCCTAAAACGTTTGGTTTAGTTATGGACCTAGTTTCTCCTAAAGCACCGGAAACTTGCACCTATAATGAATTGGTACAGGCCCTAACCGATCACTACAAACCCCGAGTAGTTCTCATCTATGAACGTTTCAAATTTTATTCAAGGCATCAGACGGGAAATGAAAGCATTGCAGAGTTTGTTGCAGGAATAAAAAGCCATAGCCGTACGTGTAAATTTGGGGACAAATTAGATGAAATGCTAAGAGATAGGTTTGTAATGGGTCTCAAAGAGGAGTCTACCCAGAGAGCCCTATTAGCCATACAGGACCTAACTTTTAGTCAGGCTGTAGAAATAGCTACGGCTAGAGAAGCAGCTGCTAAAGATGTTAGAGCTTTTGGAAATCATAGTAGTAAAGCCCAACACGTAAATAGCTTTAAATCTTCTAGGCCTGGCAGACCTAACGAGCCTACTAGACAGGCAAATAAAAGGTATGAGGCGAATATGACTAAGCCTACTAATTCTACTAAGCCTTCCAAGCCATGTACAGGGTGTGGAAAACACCATTGGAAGAAAGATTGCCCTTTTAAAGAAGCAGTTTGCCGAAACTGTAGTAAAATAGGCCACATAGCTAAAGTGTGTTATTCAAAGAAAACAAAGGGTGAAAATTCTAATTTTAACATTTCTAGTATAAATCCTCAAAAGGGAAATACTTCGAACATTGGAGTGGAGTACCTATTCTATGAGCAGCAAAGTGGGGAAAATACAGGCCCATATATTGTAGAGGTAGGCCTAGATGGAATTACAGTTCCTCTAGAATTGGATACGGGTGCTGCCCGGACGGTCATGTCCAAGGTAGTTTTTGATAAGATTTTCAAAAACACACCTAAACTACATGCATCTAAAACGATTTTGAAGAAGTACGGTGACATACAAATACCTATTTGTGGAGAAGCATACGTCACAGTTACACTTAACCAGAAAACTTTGTCTCATCCCTTAACCCTTTTAGTGGTGGATGAGCAAGGGCCTACTCTACTAGGCCGTGATTGGATTGATGCTTTGGAAATGCAAATTGACAAAATCTTGCCAAGGGGTCAGGCAGATGTGCATACACTTTCATATCCATCTGACATAAACTCATTGTTAAGGGAGTTTTCTTCTATTTTTGGGCCTGAAGTAGGCAACCTAAAAGGCCATCAGGTCTGCATAGAAGTAGATCCTAATGTAACTCCGAAATTTTGTAAGGCTCGTTCAATTGCGCATGCACTGCGGGAGAAGGTAGATTTAGAAATTGACAGGCTGCTAAAAGATAAAATTATTGAACCAGTCACACACGCTAAGTGGGCTGCCCCAGTAGTTCCTGTACTAAAACCGGACAAGTCCGTGCGGTTATGCGGGGATTACCGTTTAACAGCAAATAGAGCCGTCCTTCTAGATTGCTATCCTATACCCAAGCCTGATGAATTATTTAGCTCTCTTGCTGGGGGAAAATATTTCACAAAACTCGATATGTCCCAAGCCTATGCTCAACTAAGTTTAGATGAAAACTCTAAAGAATTAACTATCATAAATACGCACCGAGGCCTATATAAGTACAATAGGCTATGCTATGGAATAGCATCGGCTCCAGGTATTTTTCAGAGGACAATGGACCAAGTTCTAGGTCACATTCCAGGGGTACTTTGCTTTCTAGATGATGTCCTCATTTCAGGTTCGACTAAAAAAGAACACCTAACTAGATTAACCACGGTTCTAAAAAGACTCCGGGATGCTGGACTTAAGCTAAAGAGAGAAAAGTGTTCATGGGTCACTAACGAGGTTTCATATTTAGGGTTCCGCATAGATGCCTCAGGCATTCATCCAACGGTGGATAAACTAGAAGCAATAGAAAAGGCACCACCTCCACAAAACATCACACAGTTACAAGCTTATTTAGGTCTCCTAAATTTTTATAGGAAATTTTTGCCTAATGCATCGACTTTCCTTGAACCCCTAAATAAGCTATTACGATCTGGGGAACAGTGGAGATGGGAGAAAACTCAAAAGGAAGCATTTGAGGCTTCCAAGTATTGAAAAATTTATTATTTAGATTGAGATATATTATTTTTATTTAGGTGTAGTATTAAGGTTAAGTTTACTTTAAATAGACTCGGTAATTATAGAAATAATAATGGCCTATTTAGACACTGTCAACACAGCTACAGACTTTTTCACTGTAGGTTGCAGTGGTTTTCAGGTTAAATTTGGTCAGCAGCCAGATTACTAACTATGGTGAAGCTAAATTCATCAAAATTAATTTAGACTTACCAAAAATGAAGTTGCCAGTTGAACGTTACCCTTTCAGTTTCTAACTGATTCATAAGTTTCATTTAGTTTCCAGGTTTTTAAATTTCGTTGTTGTTTTAGGTTATCGTTTAACACACTGCTAGGTTATTTATTTGTAGGGGCTATTTCCCAGACCTAGGTTTTGCAGGTTAAGTTAGGCTAGGGCTGGATTGCCCTTAAGTATTTGGTTTTAAAAGTTTAAGGTTTAGAAGGTTTTATTTAAGTTAAGTTAGGGCTATATTGCCTTTAGGTTTTAATAGGGGCTATAACAGCCATTTAATTATTGAGTTAGGGCCGTTGTAGCCCGGTTCGAGTTTCGTCTAGGTACCTAGTTTTTCTCTTACCTTAGTTATTTTCTTTAACTTACTTGCACCTAGTTCTGATAGGCCTCTATTTAGTTAAACATGGGTTTTGATTAATTGCAGTGGTTATTAATTAAGGATACGATTTAATTAAAGGTTGTTAGATTTGAAGGTTGACTCAGTTTCCCGGTTTGGGTAACCACGAGCATTTTAATTTTTTTGAGAAAAAAGGGGCCCGCTTCATGCGGTCAAAAATTTTCAAGACTGGCCAAAGCTCCGTTTGTCTTTGTCCCAGAAACTTTTTTTTTTCCTTCTTTTTGTTAATTAGGGAAACCCAACTTCACTAGTTGGTTAGAAACGAGGGTTTTTATTTTTATTTATTTTGTTTATATTTTCTTTGGAAATATATGCGGTTATTTCTAACCACTTTTTTCAACATTCCCCCCAAGGGGAAAAATTTACCCAGAATTGTATTCTTGGGAAATTTTATTTTATTTTATTTTATTTTTTGAATGAAAATGACATGCTCTTCAGAAAAGTTCCTTTTAGGTGAAATATGAAGATGAAAGCGTCTTTTCTGTAGAACGTTGGTCCTAAGTTATAGCTATTTACAATTATTTACAATTTTCTATTTGTGGTCTTCACAAAGATCCACTCTGTATTTTCCTTTGCAGTTCTTCCCGAAATCTAACTGCAGCTTGTCTTTGTGGTCGGGGTTGAGTAGCGGCAGTAGTAGTGTCAGGAGAATCTACAGTTCCTGATTCCGTGGAAGAATTTTCCAGTTCTTCCAGGTCAATATTTGGCTTATCAGTTATTTCCAGTGGGTATAACCGATATATGTGTCTTCTGGAGAGATGACCATTGGGTGTTTTTACAGTTACGTGCCTGATTATGCCATCTTCATCTGGGTGTAATGTTTCAATTACAGCAATCTTCCAGAAGTATTTGGGATTCATAGAATTTTCATCTAAGAGACATAGTTCTCCTACTTTAGGTTCTTTACTTACTGGTTGTTTGTGTTGTTGGTATTCTTTTTCCCTCAAACTACTCAAATATTCGTATCGCCATCTTTTTTTGATTTCTTGAGATTGTTTAGCTCCCTTATGAAAGTAATCCAGTATTTTCTTTCTTTCTTTGTCCTCTGTTGTTGTCATATAATCAACATCCACCTGATCGTCTTCATTAACTGCTTCTTGGGTATCATTAGTGGTTAAAAAGTTGAATTTGGTATTGTCATACCCAAAAAGCAACTTGAAAGGAGTTAGTAGATCAGAGGAAGGATCTTCATTTGAATTAACATAAGTGAGTGGTCTTGAATTAATTGTGTTCATTATTTCAAGAACAATTGTTTTTAGTTCAGTTAACGGGATTTTTCTTCCTTTTAGGGAGGTATAGAGGGCTCTTTTGACTAAACCCACCATTCTTTCAGCTATTCCTAAGGTTCTGGGTGAATAGGCTGCTGTAAATTTCCACTGGATACCATGATCAGAGAGGTACTGAGACACAAGAACATTTTGGAACCAATGTTTAAGGTAATCTTCAGATCTTTTGAAGGTGGATTGATTGTCTGAAATCAAAACCTTTGGAAGGGAGTAGTTTAAGGACAAATGGTAGAGTTCTCTTAAAAAGGTTTTAGCAGAAAGGTCAGTGCAGATGTGAAGGCTAGTGAATCTGGTGGCGCAGCAAGTGAACAATAATAAGTAGACTTTCATGAATTGGTTATTCTCATCCTGGACAGAAATTGGACCAACATAGTCAAGGGCAGTTTTTTCAAAGGGTTTTTCATAGCTTAAACGTTCCGTTACTAAGGGTCCAGTAGTAGGCACTTCATAAGCCATGGCAAAGTATTTTTGGCAAAACAGACATTGTTTCAGAACCTTTTTAACTACTTGCCTTATTTTGGGGATCCAGAATTCCTGTCTGAGGAAATTGCATGTGGTAGCTAAGGTTGCATGACTGGCTTTTGCATGACATTCAGTTACAATTAACGTTGTTAAATGAGAATTTTCGGGCAGTAGTACAGGATACCTAGCAGAATAGTTAAGGTTAGTTGCATATTTATATCTCCCCATTGTTCTGACTAACCCTTCTTTGTCAATGAAGAGTTTTAGATTCTTTTGCAGCTTTGTTAGGTCCTCAACTTTTGCTCCTTTATTTAGTTTGTGGATTATTTCTTTTTCTTTTGAGAAATGTTGTTGCTGGACTAATTTTAGCCAGTAATTTGTGGCCTTAGTTTTGTAAGCTGTATGATTTTTCTCCAAGACAGCAATTTGTTCTTCCATTGTCAGGTTACATTTCGGGTTATATTTGTGAGTGCGGAAGTACTTTAAGTTTTCTATGAACCGTAGAACATAGGCAGTGATTCTGACCAGTTTTTTCCTGTTAGAGAATCTTTCCATATTTAACAAGGGAGTTTTTTCATTTATTTCTTTACAAGTTGTTTGACACACATTTATTGTTGTCTGTAAGGTTTCTTGGTGGGGGTTAAAAATTAAGTTGGTGGGCCATTCCATCTCATTTCTCAAAAATGTGGGACCATGTTGGTAAAAGTGAAGAAGTTTTTGAAATTTCTTGAAAGATATTGGTCTGGTGAGTAGGTCTGCTGGGTTGTCTTCTCCTGCTACATGTCTGAATTCCAGGTGATGGTTTAAGTCATCTTTTTTTAATTTTTTGCAAGTGGACTTTAACCTGCTAATAGCATAGTTAAAGTTTGGTGAAATTTTATCTTTTTGGTCATTCCATGGTACCTTAACAGATAATCTTTCATCTTCTTTTTTAACTTCCTTTTCAAAGTTTGCAATCAGATCTTTTTCTTTGTTGGAAAGTGGTTCATCCCCAGAAATACCCAAGTTTTCTAGTTTGCTAAATTGTGCAATCTGGTGTTCAATTTTTTTTAGATCTTCATTAGAAGTTGTACTAGTAGGTAGCGGGTTGGTAATACAGAAGCTGATCTGATCTCTTATTGGTTCTTTTTCTTTTTCAGGGTAGTAATCTGAAGGGAAACCCAATAAAAGTATTCCATAGGGAGATTTATAACAAGAGGCAGTATGAATCTGATGAGTGCTGAGGGCAAAAAGTTTGTGGGTTGCAGCCCCAAAAATTAACATGAAGTCAGCCACTTCATCAGCTTCAAAGTGATCTGCAAGCTGATAATTTAATGATTTTAAATAAGTTTGAAGTTTCAATAATCCTGGAACTTCATATTTAATATTAATATCATCAATTATGATAGCTTCTATTTCTTGGTAGTTTCCAGGGTTTCTAGAATCCTCCAATTTAATTATAGCTACTTCATAATTTGGTTGTTTCTTGTCGGCTATAAATCCTGTTATGGTTATGGATTCCTCGTAGTGTTTAGTTGGAAGATTTAATTTTTTCACGAGTTCCTTGGTAATGTAGCTGGCTTGACTACAATTATCCAAAAGTGCTCTGCATTTAATTGATTTTTCCGAGTTTCTTATTCTCATTTGCATGGAAGGGATTAATGCTACTTCTTGATCAGTGTTTTTTAAACTTAATAAGTTAGTAACTTGTTTCCCTTGTTTGGAGTTTTCTTTTTGGGTAGCTACTTCCGTACTGGTTTTGGTTTTCTTATCTCCCTCTGGTTTTCCTTTTTGTTTGGTACAAAGGAAGGATAAATGGTTAGAAAACCTACAAAATGAACAGGGTTGTAAAGAAATGGGGCATTCTTTGGCTTGGTGTTTAGATGAGGTACATTTAGTACAATAATTTAATTTAGCAAGTTTTTTCAGTTTATCCCAACTTTCAGGGAAAGAATCACATTTTGAGATTTTGTGAGAGTTTTTCTTACACAATTTGCAGTAAGGTTCTCTCTGGTCAGTATATTGAGCTCTTCTTGAGGATTGTTTTTGGGTAGAAACCGCCAGAGCAGCTGTAGTTTGGCCAGAATACCATGGTTTTCTGGCTGGTTCTGGAGAGAAGTTTCTTTTTTGTTTAGGTATCAAGGTAGTCAACTCACTTTGTTCCAGATCAAAATTAACATTAGCTAAGGTTTTGGTAGCTTCAGCAATTGCTTCTTCAAAATTATTAAAGGGGTCATAGAGTTTAAACCCACAAGTTCTTAAAAATTCCTGAGTTTCTTGAGTTAGTTTATTATAATATACATACAAGAGTATATCTTCTAATTCTAATTTTTGAGTTTGCATTAAATTTATGGTAGAGTGCATATCTGCTTGAAAGTCATGAAGTGATTTAAAATTTTTGGTTATTATGGATTTAGTTAAAAGGGATTTTATTATGGAGAATTTAATTTGGCCTGGTGTTGCATAACAGCCCTCCAACTGCTGCCATGCTTCTTCATAAGAGGTTTTACTTTCTTGCATGCAGTTGATTTGAATGGCAGGGTTTCCACTCAAATGTTGTTTTAGGTAGGCAAATTTCTCTTCTTCGGAAAGACCTATGTTATCATAAATGTTTCTGAATGAGGTCTTAAAGTTTTGAAATTTAGAGGGATTTCCATCAAATGGTAATATTTGAAGCTCAGGAATTTTAGTACTTATTCTTAGTTTAGGTTTGGCTTCGGCATTATTTTCTTTTTTAGTTGTTAATGCTTGTATCATTTGATCTATTTCAAAGTGGTAATAACTATTTTTTTCATCTAGTTCTTCTTGTTTATCCTCTGAGAAGCCTTCGGAACAAACATACATTCTAAGGATTTCCTCGTCTAAATTTTGTAACTTGTCCAGTTGTGAGGACAAAAGCCGAGCATGTGAATTTTTTTGTTCCTCACCAATCATCCCATCTCTCTCTGATTGTAGCTAAAAGTTTAGTAGCTGAGGTTCTGATTGCCCCTCCTTTTTACCAGTTTACTAGTTTCAAGTGCTTCCACATCACTTCCCAACCAGGTCTCCATACTTTTTCCACGAGTGGCTTCAGTTTGATTAGCCATTTTTAGGTTTATTATGGGTAGGTAGGTTAGGTATTTTAGGTTAAGTAGGGTAGGTTATGTACGTTTGGTAGGGTAGGTTAGGTTGGTTTGGTAGGTTAGGTAGGGTTGGTAGGGTAGGGTAGGTTTGTTTTTTAGGTTCAGCCAGGTTAGGCTAGGTTTGTTTTTTTAGGTTCAGCCAGGTTAGGCTAGGTTTTTTTTTTTTTTTAGGTTCAGCCAGGTTAGGCTAGGTTTGTTTTTTTTAGGTTCAGCCAGGTTAGGCTAGGTTTGTTTTTTAGGTTCAGCCAGGTTAGGCTAGGTTTGTTTTTTAGGTTCAGCCAGGTTAGGCTAGGTTTGTTTTTTTAGGTTTAGCCAGGTTAGGCTAGGTTTGTTTTTTTAGGTTTAGCCAGGTTAGGTTAGGTTTGTTTAGGTTGTGTAAAAAATTTAATTCACTGGATTTAAAACTATTGTATCAGAATTAAAACAAAAAAAGGGTAACTAACTTCTCGACTGCCCACCCGGGGGCGCCATATTGAAAAATTATTATTTAGATTGAGATATATTATTTTTATTTAGGTGTAGTATTAAGGTTAAGTTTACTTTAAATAGACTCGGTAATTATAGAAATAATAATGGCCTATTTAGACACTGTCAACACAGCTACAGACTTTTTCACTGTAGGTTGCAGTGGTTTTCAGGTTAAATTTGGTCAGCAGCCAGATTACTAACTATGGTGAAGCTAAATTCATCAAAATTAATTTAGACTTACCAAAAATG
This sequence comes from Bathynomus jamesi, assembly GCA_023014485.1. Classification (NCBI taxonomy): domain Eukaryota; kingdom Metazoa; phylum Arthropoda; class Malacostraca; order Isopoda; family Cirolanidae; genus Bathynomus; species Bathynomus jamesi. The sequence continues at coordinate 646,315 of JAJOZX010000931.1, forward strand.
AAGTTGCCAGTTGAACGTTACCCTTTCAGTTTCTAACTGATTCATAAGTTTCATTTAGTTTCCAGGTTTTTAAATTTCGTTGTTGTTTTAGGTTATCGTTTAACACACTGCTAGGTTATTTATTTGTAGGGGCTATTTCCCAGACCTAGGTTTTGCAGGTTAAGTTAGGCTAGGGCTGGATTGCCCTTAAGTATTTGGTTTTAAAAGTTTAAGGTTTAGAAGGTTTTATTTAAGTTAAGTTAGGGCTATATTGCCTTTAGGTTTTAATAGGGGCTATAACAGCCATTTAATTATTGAGTTAGGGCCGTTGTAGCCCGGTTCGAGTTTCGTCTAGGTACCTAGTTTTTCTCTTACCTTAGTTATTTTCTTTAACTTACTTGCACCTAGTTCTGATAGGCCTCTATTTAGTTAAACATGGGTTTTGATTAATTGCAGTGGTTACTAATTAAGGATACGATTTAATTAAAGGTTGTTAGATTTGAAGGTTGACTCAGTTTCCCGGTTTGGGTAACCACGAGCATTTTAATTTTTTTGAGAAAAAAGGGGCCCGCTTCATGCGGTCAAAAATTTTCAAGACTGGCCAAAGCTCCGTTTGTCTTTGTCCCAGAAACTTTTTTTTTTCCTTCTTTTTGTTAATTAGGGAAACCCAACTTCACTAGTTGGTTAGAAACGAGGGTTTTTATTTTTATTTATTTTGTTTATATTTTCTTTGGAAATATATGCGGTTATTTCTAACCACTTTTTTCAACACCAAGGACGTACTACTAAAGTCCACTCTCCTAGTGCATTATGATCCTAAACTTCCTCTCGTAGTTTCAGCAGACAGCAGTTCTTATGGAATTGGGGCAGTGTTATCTCACCACATTGATGGTGTAGATAGGCCTATCTGTTTTGCTTCTAGAACACTAACTGAGACGGAAAGACGATATGCACAAGTGGAACGTGAAGCATTAGCCTTAGTATTTGCAGTAAAAAAATTTCATTTCTATCTATGGGGTCATGAATTTAAACTAATTACTGACCATAAGCCTCTTTTAGGTTTATTTTCACCTAATAAAAATATTCCAGTTATGGCCTCAGGTAGGATTCAACGATGGGCACTGATTCTACAAGCCTATAAATTTGACTTAGTACATCGGTCAGGTAAACTTCTAGGTACGGCTGATGCGCTAAGTAGGTTGCCCTTAGAAAATCCAAATGATTGTGTACCTATACCTACAGAATGGGTTCACTTGGTGGAGTTTTTGGAATCCACTCCAGTATCTGCAGTACAAATAGAGCAGTGGACAAAATCAGACCCTATTCTGTCTAGGGTCATCCATTTCTGCTCAGTTGGTTGGCCTACTAAGGTTGAGAGTGAATTACAGCCTTTTATTCAGCGTCAGTCTGGCCTCTCTATTCAAAATGGCTGTCTCTTATGGGGCCACAGAGTGATTATTCCAAATAAAGGCAGGTCGAATTTAGTGAAGGAACTTCACGCTGAACACATGGGCGCAACAAAAATGAAAGAGCTGGCGAGAGCTTATTTCTGGTGGCCTGGTTTAGATGGAGAACTCGAATCATTGGTTCGTTCCTGTCAAAGCTGCCTAGAGAACAGAGATCTCCCAAGGAAAAGTCCACTTCATCCTTGGGAATGGCCTACTATACCGTGGCATAGGATCCATGTTGACTATGCAGGTCCTATAAATAATATTTATTTCCTAGTCATGGTGGACGCCTACTCTAAGTGGGTGGAAATTTTTCCAACCACTTCCACGACTTCGGGTGTAACGATTCGCTTACTCCGTTCAGTTGGTAAAAGAAATATTGTTAAGGTAAAATCGGAGAACTTACATCTAGAATGCATAGGATTTGATGGTAGAATGGATGATACATTAATGCGGGGAAGTAAAACAAAAGAAGAGCACTACACCATTGTCAAAGAGCCTGGAGGTTTATATGTAGACCATCTCATTCCAGATAAAGGGACATCTCGATCCATAGCAGAAGAAATTTTGACTTTGATTTTGGATACAGACAGTAATGACACTTTGAAAGCCTTACTATGTGATGGAACAGCATTGAATACAGGAAAAATTGGTGGTGTGATTAAATTGATTGAGATTCAGCTAGATAGATCTTTGCAATGGTTAGTATGCCAGCTCCACATGAATGAACTGCCTTTCAGGCATGTATTTGAAGCAATTGATGGGCAGACTAGTGAACCAGACAGTTTCAAAGGTGATATTGGCAAAGCGATAAAAAAGGATTTTACAAAATTAAAAATAGTTAATTTCACTCCAGTAACTGGAAGAATAAAACAAATTCCTGCTGATGTTGTAAAAGAGCTCAGCACGGATCATATGTATTTATACGACATCTGCTTATCAGTTCAATCGGGCAGCGTTCCCGAAAACCTGAGTCCGAAATCTCCTGGAAATATTCATCATGCGCGATAGCTCACACGGCTAATCGTGTTCTAAGATTGTATGTATCAACATTGAAACCAGAACAGGGTTTCAAAGACATTGTGAAGATTATAATGCAGTGCTATGCTCCCGGGTGGTTCCAAATTAAATCACATCCAAAAGGTCGATGGAGCCATAAATTTTTGGTACCTTACACAACTGGTAAGAAATGCTGAAGAAAAGTTCCAAAACATTATGGAACCAGTCTTAAAACGTAACTCCTATTTTGCCACACCGGAAAATATTCTTTTAGCACTGATTACGGATCAAAGACAACAAGTGAGAGAAATTGCGATCCAGCGAATAATTGAGGCCAGAAAGTCTTCCCCCAAACTGAGAAACTTTGAACTTCCTAAAACACTCAACTTGAAGGCAGAAGATTACACCGAATTCGTTGATTGGGAGAGAGAAACCATATATCCACCACCTTTGCTAAATGAATTCAGCAACAGTGACATTATCAAAGCTCATGCCGAGTCACTGATGATTCCACCATACTCGTGTCATGGTCAGAAACTGGAGAGCGCTGTCAGTCTCGTGACAAAAGCATCAGAAGAACGATATGGCTATGAAAATCGCCAAAACATTATTCTAAATCTTTTAGAATCTCGAAAGAAAATGCTTCATTTTAACACGAAAGGGCAATGGAAGTAAGAATTTACAGGAAAAATGGAGGAAGATTACTTTAGAAAAGCGTCTGGTTGTAACATTGTTTCATTTTTTAAAATTGTAATTTTTTCTATACTTTCTTCAATATGTCTATAATTTAAAATCTTAATATAATGCTGCTAAATGGCTATTGTCAATAAATAACAACACATTTGGTTTCATTTATATATCATATTTCAATTAGCATTTAATTTTGCATTATTGCATTAGGATTTAAAACACCAGGAAAAATGTTATATGTCAGAGAACAAGACATGAGAGGCAAAAATCCCCAAAATTGTGCTACCCCTACAGCACTTCGCACAGTAAAAAAAAATGATCAGAAAGCTTTTCGGAGCCATAGAAACCCCCTGCAATGCGTGGTTATTCAGTATAAAATTTCGACCCGCCCTACTAGATATGGAGAAGATCCCTAGACACTGGGGAAATTTCAGCTCTTGAGATATGGTAGAAAAGAGGAACTTAGACCGCATATTATGCTCCAGATAGACAGGAAATTCAGAGAAGCACGCAAGCGATCGATCTGGGAGTAATAATGACCGATGATGCGAAATTCGAAACACAAAATCAGATAGCGATAAATAAAGCAAAAAGAGTCGCGGGACAGGTACTAAGAACGTTCAAAAGAAGGGACAGGACAGTAATGATTCCCCTGCTAAAACACTGATTATATCAAAACTTGAATACTGCTCAGCTTTGACGTCCCCATATAAAAAGAAAGAAACTAATAAACTAGGAGAAACGCAGAGTCATTTCACAGCCAAGACTGATGGCTGCAAAGAACTCAACTACTGGGAAAGACTACGCAAACTAAATCTGTACTCCCTGAGAAGAAGAAGAGAGAGGTAAACCATAATCTACCTATGGAAAATGATCGAAAAACTGGTACCAAACAAAACTAAACCCAATTACCATTCAAACAACACTGGAAAATAGGAAAGGCAAAATGTGTAGTGTTCTCAAATTAAAGGCCCGACAAGGGACCTCCTCCACACTGAAGGAAAATAGCTTGGTTGTCAGGAGGCCAAAACTTTTTAACCATCTTCCAAAGGACCTCGGAAACGTTACAAGGGTCAAAGTTGAAGTCTTCAAGAGAAGACTAGATGCCTGGCTGAGGACGGTACCAGATGAGCCGGGTGTACCTGGCTATGTACGGTGGAGAGCGCAAGAAAGCAACTCGCTCCTCCACCAAGCCAGACCTAGAGGCGAGGCCACCAGCTTGACCTTCGTGTAAATAGAGACCAACGCACGGAACAGCAATGAGGTTAATGATATATATATTCGATATCAGATCCATTCTGAAGCTGATCTCTGCACTAGCCCCCCCTTTGGTCAATTTGGCGCCTCTTTATCTCATTTTGGCGCCCCTTTTGGTCAATCTTGGCGCCCCTTCCAAATGCTTTATTTTTTATATTTTTTTAATTTCTAACAAAAAGTACATACTTTTTTAAACTATAAAAATATCAACACCACCCTTGTAAATACCTGGCAACTTACCTTTCAGTTTTATTTTTAGAAACTGTGTATACAAATAATATTTTTCTTCGTATACTCAATTAAATTATGCTTTCCAGCTTTACATATTCATTGATTAATGGTTGGTTGTTGTTGTTGTTGATTAGCCGATCAGCCCACCCTGATCGAGCAAGCCGGCGGCACGCAGGTAACCGATCGTCCTCTCCGGAGTGGACCAGAGGTTCAGCGCACTAGTGATGTTGTGTTGTGTTCGTTGTTGTGCTAGAGCGGTACAGTCTGTCATAATGTGTTCAATTGTTTGTGGTGTGTCCTGGCACAGGTGGCAGGTGTCGTCTGTGGAGTTGTCTAGTCTGTGTTTATATGTCCGTAAGTTGGGGTGATGTCCACATCGGAATTGTGCTAAGTTAACTCGATCCGATCTGCTCAGGCTGGTCTCTGACCTGTCAATGGGTGACGGCTTCGCACCTAGGACCACATTCGGACCGAGTCGTGTTAGTGTTTTGTGGGTTAGGTGTGTGTGTATGTATTTTCTGTACTGTGTGATGTCTGTTGGGCGTGGTATGGAATGGAGTATTTGTTTATAATGTCTCTCTGGTGTTACCTTAATGGTGCGAGGTGTCGGTGCGTGATTGTACATGTAGTGGCAAGGGTGTTGTGGGTTAGTTGTTACTGCTGCCATGAATTGTGTTCGCCTCATGTCTATATGTTCCTTAACTTTCAGTATTTTTGTTTCTGTGTGCAGGTGTTCTATTGTTGTTTGAGTGCATCCTGTAATGATACGAAGTGCGTTGTTTTGTATTGTCTGTAAGGTGTTTATATGTGTGTGATAATGGGTGCCCAGCATGGGCTAGCATAGTCCATAACTGAGCGAATATATTGTTTGTATATGAGTGATGTTGTTTCCTGCTGGTGTCCAAAGTTTGTGCTTGTTAGTGCCCTAAGCGTGTTAAGTCTTGACGTACATTTGTTTTTAATGTCCCAAATGTGGTTTGCAAAAGATAATGATGTGTTGTATGTGATCCCAAGTATTTTGGTCTTGTGAGTGTGTGGAATGTTGATGTTGTTTAGTGTAAGCTGTGGAGTTATCTGGTGTTCTTTTGTGTTGCTTGTAATCAAGGTGATGGTTGATTTTGTGGGCGCTACTTTGAGTCTATTGTGTGTGAGCCAGTCTTGTATACTGTTTATGTATGTTTGTAGGTTATTTGTAGCGGTGTCGATGTTGTTGTGGGTGGATGTTAGAGTGATGTCATCTGCATATGATGATAAGGTAAGCTTGTTATCTATGGGTGTTGGATTGTCATGCATGTATAAGTTGAACAGTGTTGATGAGAGAACAGAACCTTGAGGGACCCCGTTCGGAAAAAGCTTGTTTTTGGATGACTTGCCATTAAATGTAACATGTGAATATCTTCCTGAAAGATAGTTGCTCAGCCACCTTTTGATGTTATTGTGCTGGTCGTCTGGAGTTGATGCCATCCGTGATGTGCTGCGTGAGGTTAGTGAGTAATGTCGTGGTTGAGTGGTAAGGTCTGAATCCATGTTGTGTAGGCGATAGTGGTATGTGTGGGTTGGTGATTTGTAAGATTAGTCTTTCTGTTACTTTGGAAGGTGTGCATAGTAAAGTAATGGGTCTATAGGAAGCTGGTTCTGTTGGATTTTTGTTTGGTTTGAGTAATGCAATAACTTTACCTTGTTTCCATATGTCAGGAATAATACAGTGTTGGTATGAATATGTGCTGATGTTTGTGAGAGCTAGTATTCACTGTGGGCCCAAGTGTTTAAGGTATGTTAAATATGTTGCCTGGTCCAGTAGCCTTCGAATTCTTAATGTTTTTGATAATCTTGGTGGTCTGGTCTGTATTGAAGGGTGTAATAGTCGTGTCGAATCTGTAGGTTTTCTTGTGTCTGGCTGTTTGTCTGTCTGCGTGTTTCTGGTTGTTGTCTCTGTTTAAGTGACTTATCTTTGCGTAGTGATTAACTAGAATGTTAGCTTGTTGTGTATATGTTGGGATATTATTTTGGCTGCGACAGATAGCTGCGTGTGAGGTGTGAATGCGTTGTTAGAGTGGGTAATGCTGTTTATAGTCTTGTATAGGGTGGGGCACGGGAACCAAGTGTTTTTGGAATAATCAGGAAAATGATATTTATTTTTGTAAAGAAAATATATTGGTAGAACAACATTCGTAAGAACATAGCATTTCATGTCATAATAATCATGTACCGAAAATTATATCTGGCATATGATGTCCTTGGCCGTCGACGCATTGTTGAAGGCGTTTACGAAAATTGGCCTCCACTCTTCCCAGCAGGTCTCTGTTGATTTGGATGATTTGTTGACGGATCGCTTCCTTCAATGCATCTAATGTACGGGGCTTGTCCTCGTAGACACGTGACTTGAGGTACCCCCATAGAAAGAAGTCACATGTGGACAAGTCAGGGGACCGAGGGGGCCATGCAATGTCACCAAATCTCGAAATGAGATGGTTGGGAAACAGGGGGCGAAGAACAGCCATTGACGCTCTGGCGGTGTGTGGCGTGGCCCCATCTTGCTGAAACCACAAATGTCGACGAGCAATACGCCTTCTTCGTAACTCAGGGATGAAAAAGGTGTTCACCATCTCAATGTAACGCCCAGATGTTATGGTAACGGTAACCCCATTTTGTTCGAAGAAATAGGGACCGATGACGCCAAACTTTCCCACCGCGCACCAAACTGTAACCTTAGGGCTATGCAGCGGTTTTTCATGGAGTTGTCGCGGATTTTCAGCAGCCCAATACCGACAGTTTTGATTGTTGACGGCCCCATTAAGGTAGAAATGGGCTTCATCACTCATTACCACCATCATGTTTTCATTCTGCTCATAAAGTGCAAGCATTTCCTGTGCAAAATTCAGTCGTTGGGGGCAATCGTTTACATTCAATTCCTGCACCATCGCTAACTTGTATGGGTGAAAATGTAATTCTTCATGCAAAATCCGTCTAACAGTACGATTGCTGATTCCGAGTGCAGCTGAATGTCTCCGAGCAGAGCGGCCTGGGCTTTGCAACATCGCTTGTCTGACCCTTTCAACGTTCTCTGGAGTACGCACAGTGCGTTGCGGCCCCTTCGGTTTTGTTTTCATTATTGAGCCTCCTGTTCGAAGATTGTTAACCCAACGTAAGATTGTGTCACGAGCGGGAACAGAGTCATTTCGATGAATGTTGAATCTGCGGCGAAACGCACGCTGAACTGCTGTCACTGACTCGCCACTCCTAACAAAATGATCATACGCGAACATGCGGTGTTCTAACGTCCACTGCTCCATGATGGCACCTGAAAGATAAAGGTGAGTGTTAGTTAAAGTTAAATGCTATGAACCCAGGAATGGAATGCTACCTACCGCACGCCCCTCCCATTCCTAATGGCCGATTACTAGCTATTCAAAAAACACTTGATTCCCGTGCCCCACCCTGTATAACCTGGATGTATCTGTGGAGTGGTTTGTGTTGTTATGGATTCCCTAAATGTTTCTGTTTGTTTTTCTTTGAGTGTGTTGTTTATTTCTGTGTTGAGCTGTTGTATCTGTTGTTTTATGGCTTCTGTGTGTGGTGTTTGTGTGTTATGTTTGAGGTTGTTACGTTGCCTTATGAGGTGGGCTATTTCTCTAGTGTAATTTGGGTTGTATTTCCTAATGTTGCCCTTGGGTATGTATTTGTTTGCATTATTGATGATCTGATTAAATGTCTTGAGTGTTGTATTGATGTTTATGATGGGTGTGCTGTTTAATGTGGTGAATTGTTCCTCAGTCTGTATTTTGAACTGTTCCCAATGTTGATTAGTGTGGTGGTGTGTTTTGCGCGTGTTTTAATGTTAACTGCCTGTATTCTATCGTGCTATCTGCTTGAATTGTGTTTGTAATGTTTTGGGTGGCATCAGTGTAGCTAATGCTTTTACGTATGTAAGTGATGAGTCCACCCCCGTGACCCCAAGTACGATCTTGACGGATCGCCGTGAAGTCAGGGATGGTGAGTGTTTTGTGTGTGCGTTTTAGTTTTGTTTCTTGTATAAGTGCTATGTGAATGTTTTGTTTGTGTACGAATTCCCTAAGCTGCATGATTTTGTTTGTGAGGCCATCTACGTTGTACTGTAATATGTTAATATTATACTTCTGTATGTGTCTCATGGTCCTATTGTGTCTGTCTTTGTGTATGGTGACATGTGTAAGTTGTAGTGGGGCCTGGATTAGTCTTAATGTCGTCGGAGAGTAAGAATAGTCCAGGGAGCACGCAATTGCTCCCCGTAAATTAAAAAATAATATTCAGGTAATACTTTGAATAGATGGATTAGATAACGTCAATCAAATTACAGTCGTTCCAATATTTACTAGCAGAAACCTGATCTTTAACTACATTTTAATAAACGCTAAAAATTTGCTTGATGATGCTTAAAGGGTTAACATGTATTTTTAATTCCAATGTATGTAATTATATTTATATATAATTAAGCATTATTTTGGCGCAATTTTTACATATGTAAAGGTCCCCCCCCCCTCCCCCCATTTTCGAAAATCCTAGATCCGCTATTGGATCTCTGTGCAGGAAGGTTTGGAAGCTGATCATCAGGATTGCATCTCTTTCGAGCCCATGCCTGGAATGTATAGAAAATTCAATAACGATATGTACAATAATTTGTAAAATGTAAAACTGGTGATCGATTCTGTCCATTTGTGTTGTTCTACTTGCTATGAATCAATAAATATGTCATTTTCCTGACAAATTTGATTCTTGAATCCAGCAATTTTTCCCAAACCTAGCAAATTTTGATCGACCATCTAGCAATTTCGGATTTTGCGACCTGATTACGCTGTTTATAGCGTTCCATTGGCCTACATAGTCACTGATCTAGGGAACTATCTCTTAACGTTCTATGGATTATTTGTACGAGTATAATATTTGTACTTGTTGAGTTTGAAATAAAGTTTGTTAGTAATAGAGTTGCAGATTTTTGGAATGACTTTCCACATGATGTGGTAAATAATAGTTCCTTAGTTAGATTTAGAGAAAAATTGGACGTTTTCAGGATTGAAAGAGACCGTTTGTAAATAATTAATGTATATTTTAGCTGGTTATGTAGACCTCAATAGGTGCTACTATAGTATGAGATCTACCTGCGATTAGTTAGGTTTAGTCATGATATTTTCGTTAAAACTAACGAAAATATCATGACTAATCCTAACCACTCGTCAAGGGCGATTGACATTTGGATGTAAACAAGCAATTAGTAAACAAGATAAGAAGTTATAATTAAAAGGTAGACTGCCGAATCGTAGGTAGACCGCATACTATAGTAGCACCCTTCAATATCTAATAAATAGTTTTAGGTAAAGAGTCGTTATTGCGCATGGACAGAACTCTGTACTGATTTTTATACAGCGAGATAAAAAAAAATAAGAATACTTTACTTCAGGCCCATAGTTTGGGGGCCGCCAGGGGTGGCTGAGCCTCCCCTGGAAAATTTTGAGCCTCCCCCTCAACATTAAAGAAGAAATATCTGTTGTTAGAAATTTTCTTTATTAAAAACGAAGCAGAAAAGAAAGCAGACGTGGTGGTTTTCGATGAAAGTTTTGAACAAAGGATTGCTTTTCAAGACACTTATAATTTACTGGCAGCTGCTAAAATATTTGGATGCAGCACTGCGACATGTGAATCCACTTTTTCAGTTTTAACCAGGATAAATCTTTCCCAAAGACTGGCAATGTGTCACCAACGAATGGCAAATTTAGTTGTACTGGCATTTGAGAAAGAAAGCACGAAAGCAATCAACATGAATATTCTTTTAAGAAAATTTAATGATCAGAAAAACGGAAAGTTGCAATTGTTTCGAAGTAATTTTAATCTTTTTATTAGTGTACTGAAGTACTGTATTTTGTTTTTAAATTTGGAAGCAATGTTTCTGTTGTTGTTTATTTTTTCAATAACTATTAGATTCGAATAAAAGAAAAATTACCGCAATGCATTATACTATTTTATAATTATTACCAATCTGTATTTTGTATTGTATCTTTAAGTCATGTTTTGTTTGTTTAAACTTTTTACATTCTAACACGTTGTTTACCAAGTAGTTTTATAATTATAATTCAGTTTTGTAATTGTCTAATTGACCTGGTCCAATAAATGCTTATAGTTGAAATTTTAACTTTAACATGTGTTTAATTTTTGCAAAGAATTCGCTATATTATCGGCAGAGTTGGGCACGTTACTTTCTATAAGTAACGGCGTTACCGCTACCGTTACAGTGATTAAAAAGTAACGTCGTTACCGCTTCAGTTACTTCTATGAGAAAGTAACGCGTTACCGTCACGCTACCGCTACTTTTAAGAAAAGACTAAAGAGTAAAAAAGCCTTCATAATACCAAATTATACTCTATATGACAAAAAATCGAAACATAAACTCAAATAAAAAAAATGGCCTGTCCAAAAAAACTAATTTTGCAGATTTTTTAGGAGTGTGTTGTTCGATTTCAGGAACGCTAGTTTTTCAAAATTGGCATCTGATAGTCCTCCTCGTTTGGAGGAGCTAACAGCTAATTAACAGCTAATAAATGATACTAGTCAAATGATCAGTTTGAAAGTAATGAGTAGCGAGTAACGATTGAAATCGCTCTAAAAAGTAGTGCCGTTACCATTTTCGTTACATCTCAAAAGTAACGGCGTTACTGTTACAGCTACTAAAATAGTAACATCGTTATTCCCAACACTGATTATCGGTACTATGTAGCCTATATTACCAGTAGCCTCCCCTGAAGATTACCAAGCTACGGCCCTGCTTTACTCTGTAGCATTTTCCTCGCAAATTTATATTTTTCGAGTTATTTGCCTTTTCAAATTTACTTAAGAAATTACAATTTGTTTTAGGTTTTGAAGTGCCGTAATAATTGAATACCCGGTTAGGTTAATTGAATGCCAGGTTAGGTTAACTGTACGCCCTTGACGACTGGTTAAGTCGTGATATTTTCGTTTAAACTGACGATAAATATCAGACTTAACCTAATCAATCGTTAGTGCCAAAATTTAATAATTTCGAAAATGAATATCTCGATAAATAGGAATTTTCGCCAAAATTAGTGGAGAATAAAGTTTTTTTTTTTTGGTTAATGTTTTAAATGACATGGGCTGGACCTGAAAATCAAAATAACTTTTTACGAGGTAGTTTTAGTCGCTTTATTCAAATTTGTCACTCATTTTTTATGCAAACTATTGTCGAAAATAATATATATATATATATATATATATAGGTGTGTGTATATATATAATCAGAGCTGGGCAATAAATACATTGAATGTATTTAAATACTAAATACTAAATACATGGGAGAAATGTATTTAAATACTAAATACTAAATACATTTTACGAATGTATTTAGATACTAAATACAAAATACATCAATTGTATTTAAATACATTTGTAAATACATTTTAAATACATACAAATTTTAACATATGCATTCACTAATTCATGTTTTGATAAATTTCTACTTTAGTGCACTTTACCTTATTACCGTCTTTAGATTTAATTTTAAAGTATTTTCCATCAAACGGAGGGTGCACTAAATTGTTATCTGCAGATATATCACTGTTTGATTCACCGGATTTGCTTGTTGAAGCCATGACACGCACACGATAAAGAAATCAACCGCTTTCGACTAAGAGTGGCACACAACTGATTGAACTGACACGTTGAAACATGAACCATGCTGTACTACACTGTCGACGCGTCGCACTGTGCTAGTACAGAACGTGTATTAAACCAGTAAAAGTATTTACATTTTTATATTTTGAGTATTTAAATACACTGTATTTAAATACTCATTAAAGTATTTAAATATATGAAAAACAATGTATTTATAAATACAGTTCTAAATACACAAATGTATTTAAATACGTATTTAAATACAAATGTATTTAAATACTGCCCAGCTCTGTATATAATGCACGGTAGGTTAATTGAATGCACGGTTAGGTCAGCTGAATGCCCTGTTAGGTTAATTGAAGGCTACAATTCCGTATTGCCCCCCCCCCACATTTTTTTATTAAAAAATAGTTTCGTATATATATTTTATTAAAAAATTGGTGCTTTTTGTTTAACTGGGTGGGTTAGGTTAGGTTAGTGGTACATTAATCATCAATCAATTCAAAAAATTAAAGTATTTTCCATCAAACGGAGGGTGCACTAAATTGTTATCTGCAGATATATCACTGTTTGATTCACCGGATTTGCTTGTTGAAGCCATGACACGCACACGATAAAGAAATCAACCGCTTTCGACTAAGAGTGGCACACAACTGATTGAACTGACACGTTGAAACATGAACCATGCTGTACTACACTGTCGACGCGTCGTACTGTGCTAGTACAGAACGTGGTACATTAATCATCAATCAATTCAAAAAATTAAAGTATTTTCCATCAAACGGAGGGTGCACTAAATTGTTATCTGCAGATATATCACTGTTTGATTCACCGGATTTGCTTGTTGAAGCCATGACACGCACACGATAAAGAAATCAACCGCTTTCGACTAAGAGTGGCACACAACTGATTGAACTGACACGTTGAAACATGAACCATGCTGTACTACACTGTCGACGCGTCGTACTGTGCTAGTACAGAACGTGTATTAAACCAGTAAAAGTATTTACATTTTTATATTTTGAGTATTTAAATACACTGTATTTAAATACTCATTAAAGTATTTAAATACTATATTTAAATACATGAAAAACAATGTATTTATAAATACAGTTCTAAATACACAAATGTATTTAAATACGTATTTAAATACAAATGTATTTAAATACTGCCCAGCTCTGTATATAATGCACGGTAGGTTAATTGAATGCACGGTTAGGTCAGCTGAATGCCCTGTTAGGTTAATTGAAGGCTACAATTCCGTATTGCCCCCCCCCCACATTTTTTTATTAAAAAATAGTTTCGTATATATATTTTATTAAAAAATTGGTGCTTTTTGTTTAACTGGGTGGGTTAGGTTAGGTTAGTGGTACATTAATCATCAATCAATTCAAAAAATTGGTGGACCTGGTGTAGTTGTTGAAATCGACGAAGCCAAAATTGGAAAAAGAAAATATAATAAAGGGTGCCGTGTTGATGGAACATGGATTTTCGGAATGGTAGAAATCGCAGTTGGCGAAATAAAAAGGCGTGGTGGCGAATTTAGAGTCGAAATATGTCCAGATAATAGACGAGATGCTGATACTTTATCACCAATTATCCAAAAACATATTGAAGTTGGTACAATAATATGTTCTGATCAATGGCGTGCTTATTATCGTCTCACTGACTTTGGTTTCGAACATTTTACAGTGAACCATACCCAAGAATTCATTACTAGTGAGACTGGTGCCAACACACAGACTATAGAATCATTTTGGCGATTGCTTAAGCGCAAGTTATCACCTGGTATTTGAAAAAGCAACATCGATATGCATATTTGCGGATTTTTGTGGCGCCGTCATGCTACAATCAACAATTTGGACCCTTTTGAATTTTTAATAGACTGTAGCAAAATAATTTATAATCCTAATGTTCAATAAAATCATATTTTGCGTGGGGGGCAATACGGAACTGACCCCTAATTGAATGCCCGGTTAGATCAACTGTATGCCCTTGATGATTGGTTAAGTCGTGATATTTTCGTTAGTTTAAACGAAAATAACGACAGCAAACTTTTCTAGTTAATTTTGAGGTGTTTTGCAAGTTTCCTGTGGTAATGCGTCGTTTATGAGATCTCGTAACATGAACATGTTAGGTTATGCTTTATTGTATAAAATGTAGTCAAAAATACATTTCTCAAGTGTATTTTGGTGTGCTTTGTTCGAATATGACCTTCATTTCTTGTGCAAATGAACAGAAATACAGTTGTCATTGCATGGCCCAAACACTTATTTCTGTTCATTTGCACAAGAAATGAAGGTTATATTTGAATAGAGCACACCAAAATACACTAGAAAAATGTATTTTTTATTTCAACTTCAGGCCATGTCATTTGCGACATAATTACCTTCTTTTTTTTTCGCTCTATCTCGCTGTATAAATATCAATATAGAGTTTGGTGGATGTGTTCTACCGAATCTTAACCGTAAATAGTTGTACATTAGTTAGCTGAATTGAGATTGATGTTTTGTAGGATTCATATTCATTAGTGCAAGTTTTCGGTGAACCTTTGTGGTAATCGGACGTACCTAAAATTGGTTGGAAAAAAAAAAAAAAAGTTCGTTCGTTCGCTCAGGGAGTTTTGATTGAGTGAATCAGTGTTGTCAACTTGGGCTACTTTTCGCAGATTGGGCTACGTTTTAGAGTCCCCTGCTAAAAAATAAAATTTCTGCTATCTGCTACTTTTTGGGCTACTTGTAACGTACGTCGTCATAAATTACGCGCAAGACAGACAAGTTTCGAACTTGTCCTCTGCGGAATATAAAAATTTGTGTGAACTGTGCGTAACTTGTATTTCAAGTGATATAAATTTGTGTGTAATATCTTAAAATGAGTAAGTGGGGTAAGTGTGAGTTTGAACCAACCAAAGAAATGCTAAATTTATGCAATGTCTCAATGTATAGCAGAGCATCAGCTAGCAACGCAATGCAGTGCACAAAAGAAGAAGAGGAGATTTTGGAATCGTGTTTATGATAATAAGGTAAAGAAAAATTGAGAGAGAGAGAGAGAGTTATAAGGAGTTACAAGGACAAGAGGAAGCCTCAAAGACCTTCCGGTCCACTCTGGGAGGTTCCTGTTATTAAACAAGTTTATTTTTCTTTCAACTATCCTAGCAGTAGTAGAAAACTGGATAGAAAAGTAGAAGGCTCTCTCCCCACCCTCCGCTCCCTCCCTGCCAGAGGCAGGTACGGAAAAAGGTTGAAGAAAATACCTTGACCATGGAAAAGTAGCCAAGGAAATTTTACAGGAAAGTGGAGAATATATAAATAGCTCTATATTTAGCATGCTCACAAAGACACTGTGCAAGCGAACGCCTGCATAGTTATGTTATGTTTTAGGCTTAAACTATGAGAGTATTCAGTGCTTTGTCTAGCCTATTTTTAAACACATTTACACTTTGACTGGAAACAACCTCTGAGGGAAGTTGGGGTAAATATTTACATTAGGGTTTCCACCCAATTTTGACGCCAAAATACATTTTCCTAGCGTCTGCAAATTTGGAGATTGTACTTAGAAGCCCGACGTCTATATCGTTAATATAGATGATAAAAAGTGAAGGACCCAGAACGGAACGGAACCCACTCCATTTATTACCACGCTCTGCTTTTTATCTTTTAACCAATCCTCCACCCAGTTGGAAACGAGCCTGGTGATTCCTAGTCCTTTGACTTTAGCCATCAATCTCGCATGAGGGACTTTGTCAAAGGCTTTTTGAAAGTCGAGATACACTATATCTATTGCCCTACTTGCATCGTAGGGTCCGAATTCAATGATCCTAGCCTTTTTATAAAAGATGGGGTGCATTTTAATGAAATAGGTAATGCTAGGCTAGGTAGGTTAATAGACGAAAACGTGCGAAAGCTGTATAGGTCGAAGCCTTCTTTAAACGTTGTGGGTCCGGGAAACGCGGGCCCGACGTGATAAATAGTTTAAAAAGCGGGCCCGTGGTAAAAAATAACTTAAACGTCTTTTATTGCAACGCGCGTAGTATTAGAAATAAATTAAATGAATTTAAGGCGTAATTTATTCCGGCAACTATGATATAGTTGCTATCACTGAAACTTGGTTAAATACCGTGACTCGGGACTTGTTGGGGGAACTTGATATACCGGGTTTTAAAATCTTTACTAATGATAGGTTACATAGATTTGGAGGCGGCGTTTTGCTGTACATTCGTAATTCCCTTAGGGCTATCGAGGTTAAGTTAGATTTTCCGGCAGCAATTAATGCGATCTGTGTTGAAGTTAGGGCGCGTAGTATTAGTTTTAATTTTGTCGTTGTTTATAGACCTCCCGTTCAACCCCTCGATATAGATACTAGATTTTACTCACTTCTTGGTAATTTTATTGACAATCGGAATAGTATAATTGTCGGAGACTTTAACTGTCCTAATGTTAATTACGAGAATTTTACGGGTAACGAAGAGGGTTTGAGACTGGTTGAGTTTATGGACGATAACTTTTTACGACAGATAGTTACCCAACCAACGCGCGGTGATAATATCTTAGATTTGGTGATGACGAACGGCGAGAATATAGTCGAAAGTTTAGAAGTAGGCGAGAGTTTAGGATGTAGCGATCATCAAATTCTTAGGTTTAAGTTATTGATAGAAAACACACAGGATAGTAACGTAATAGAAGTCCCTGATTTTCGTAGGGCTAATTTTGATAGTTTTGCTGATAGGATGAGAGTAGTGGACTGGGATAACTTATTTATGGGTAATGATACGAATTTGCGTTGGGTGGCGTTTAAAGAAAGTTTTAGGAATATTGAAAGGGAGTTTATTCCTCGTAGGCCCAAACGCGCGTTAGAAATCGTGGTAGGCCGAAGTGGTGGACTAGGGAAGTAGGCGAGTTCATAAACGAGCGTAATAGAGCGTATAGACTTAACAAGCGCAATGGCCAGGTAGCTAACTTTAATAGATATATCGAGCTTAGACGTCAGGTTAAAAGATCAGTTAGGAATGCCAAGCGTAATTTAGAGATAGTTATAGCTGCGGATAGTAAACATAATCCAAAAAAGTTTTTTGAATACGTAAATAATCGTAAGCCGGTAAAGGATAACATAGGCCCTCTATTGGATGTAAATGGCGCTTTGGCTTCTGACGCTCAGGCGATGGCGGGTATTTTCAATAACTTTTTTGCGACAGTTTTTACCCTAGAGGACGTAAATAATGTCCCCGACGTTGACGATATCGTTCCATTTAGTAGCGAGACTATTTTAGATGAAATAACTGTTTACGAGGCTGAGATTGCGCATTATATCGATAGGCTAAAAGTTAGCAAGGCTCCAGGCCCTGACGCTTTTTATCCTAGACATTTGAAAGATTTGAAAGACGTTATCGTAGGCCCCTTAGCGAAGATTTTTAATCAGTCACTCGAAACGGGGATTATTCCTGAAGACTTCAAATTAGCTAACGTCACGCCTATTTTTAAAAAAGGCGACCGCGCGGTAGC
Organism: Bathynomus jamesi; assembly: GCA_023014485.1. Classification (NCBI taxonomy): domain Eukaryota; kingdom Metazoa; phylum Arthropoda; class Malacostraca; order Isopoda; family Cirolanidae; genus Bathynomus; species Bathynomus jamesi. The sequence goes on from JAJOZX010000931.1 coordinate 664,073, forward strand.
TAGCAATTATAGGCCCATTAGCTTAACGTCAATTGTCGGTAAACTTTTGGAATCCGTAGTTAGGGATCGTATTATCGATCACTTAGAAAGTAGGGGTTTGATTAATAGTAGTCAGCACGGGTTTCGACGCCATAGGTCTTGTTTAACAAATTTGTTAGAATTTTATAACGAAATAGTGCGCGAATACGATAGGCATAGGGCAGCTGACGTTATTTATTTAGATTTTAAAAAGGCGTTCGATACAGTTCCGCATAGGAGACTAATTGCGAAGGTTAAAGCGCACGGTATCCGCGGTCAGGTAGCTAACTGGTTAGAAGAATGGCTTCGTGCTAGGAGGCAGAGGGTCGTAGTTAATGGTAGTGAATCGGGGTGGTTAGAGGTAGGTAGTGGTGTCCCACAGGGTTCAGTGTTAGGCCCATTGTTATTCGTAATTTACATTAACGACATAGATGTAGGATTGATTAGTAACGTGTCAAAATTCGCGGACGATACTAAAATAGGCGGTAAGGTTGTTAACGAGGACGATAGAAATAGGATCCAAGACGATGTAGATAGGATTATGGAGTGGACGGATAAGTGGCAGATGCAATTTAACGTAGATAAATGTAAAGTTTTGCATATAGGTTCTCGCAACAATAATTACGTGTACACGATGGATGATAGGGATTTAGCGAGCGTTGACGAGGAAGTAGATTTAGGCGTACGCGTAACTAAAGATTTAAAGGTTAGGAACCAGTGCCTGGAGTCTTGCGCAAAAGCTAATAGGATGTTAGGCTTCATAGCGCGTAATTTCGAATTTAAATCGAAGGATATTATATTGCCCCTTTACAAGTCCCTAGTCAGGCCTCATTTGGAATATGCCGTTCAGTTTTGGTGCCCGTACTTGCGTGAGGATATTGATAGGTTAGAAAGGGTTCAGCGTCGTGCCACGAAACTTATTCCGGCATTGCGCAATAAGCCTTATGAAGATAGGATTAAAGTGTTAGACTTGTATTCACTCGAAACTAGGAGATTAAGGGGGGAGCTTATTGAAGTTTTCAAAATCGTTAATAACATCGATAACGTAAATTTTGACAAATTGTTCACTTTCGATAATAGTAATACTCGCAATAACGGATTCAAGTTGCGTGGCAGACGTTTCATTACTAATATCGCTAAAAACTTCTTTACGTTTAAAGTAATTGATAAATGGAATAATCTTCCCGCGTCAGTCGTTCATTCTACCAGCGTTAATGTGTTTAAGAACCGTCTTGACAGACATTTTAAAAATATTAACGTTGTTTAAAATTAAAAAAGAAAGTTAACAACAGGAGCTCTGGTGGTGGTGCTCGAGGATGAGTCTGTTGACGATGAATGCCAGCTTGTGACATGCCAGCGTGATGCCAGCAATAAAAAAAAAAAAAAAAAAAAAAAAAAAGAAAAGGAGAAAAAAATTAGACTAACACGAATGTAGATGTAGCTCATAGCGTAAACTAACCCACTTTTTGTTTAACTTTACCTACTTTTTTTTTTTTTTTTTTTTTTTTTTTTTCCCTCCCTCCTTACTTTGCATGTCTCTAACTCTTTTCTTGCATGTTTGTAGTTTGCATGGTATGACAGTGAGTTAAGACTGTGTTTGCATGGTTTGTAAGCGTTCTTATTTTACTTCTTTTCATCTTTCACCCCTCTCCTATATTCTCCGACTATTTTTCTGACTTGTCGGCAGTGGCCGGCGGATGATGATGGTGAGACTTTTTCCCTCTTTTTCTGAATGAATGTTAACCCACGAATGATAGGTGTTGCTCCTTACTTAACCCCTTATTCTCCTCTCTTCTCTTAACCCCCTACTCTCTCCTTTCTCTCGGGCTAGCCTTAGAGTGGATCTTAGGGTCTTTGTTAGCCTTAGCTTCTGTAGATCTGTAGATCTCTAACAGGTTTGTCAGACAGGATCTATGTTGCCTAAATCCATGTTGAGAATAAAAAAATTAGTTTGTTAGATTCAAGGTGATACACAATACGTTTTGTAATGATGGATTCCAACAGTTTGCCGATTGGGCGATAATTACAAGGATTTTCCCTATCACCCTTTTTAAAGATTGGTGTTACATTCGCTAACTTCTAGTCGGTTGGAACTTTCCCTAACTCGATTGATTGTTTGAATATAGTTACTAAGTCATCAACATTGTGGCTAACCTCTTTTAATACCCTTGAAAGAAATAAGTTAGGGCCAGGTGATTTGTATTTGTTCATATTATCATTTAATTGCTGTACCTCATTTGTCGTAAAACTTATGGTCTCTACGGGACGGTCACCGTCATATGTAATCCGAGGACTTGGCACTTCTATTTTGTCTTCCTCCATGAAGACTGTAACGAAGAACTCGTTTAACATATTAGCTATATCTTTATCACCGAATTTCAGTACGCCATTGTCTTTTAGGGGGCCTACAGAATTTTTAATTGGCTTTGTGCTATTAACATGGGCAAAAAATTCTTTAGGGTTAACTTTACAGAGTGAGGCAACTCTAGCTTCTTCATCACGTTTGGCTGCTCTAATTAAGGACTTAACCCTCCTACGTAGGTTTATATAGTTTCCTGAATTAGTCTGGCTGAAATGCGACTTAAGTAGTTTGTAGGCTCTATTTCTTCCCATAATAGCACTGCTAATTTCGTTGTTAAACCATTTTGGTGACTGTATGTTCTGTAATATTCTAAACTGATCCTTGTATGAGCTCCAGGTGACACTGACATCCTCATTTATTAGAACTTCAAGTGTGTCTAAACTACTACTGAAGCTTTCAAAATTTGCTCTCGAGAAATCTTGTCTTTCAGAGTCTTTTCGCATGTATTAACTGGAACCCTGAGGTCAAACCTAATCAAATTATGATCGCTGTTACTCAAATTTTCACCAATAGTCAGGTTAGAGACTGGATCATTTTCGTTTGTGAATATGAGGTCTAGTTTATTATTACCCCTTGTAGGACCATCAACCCATTGACTTAATAAGTTATCATCTGCAAATTCCAACAGTCTTGAGCCCTCAGCATCAGCTGTTTTGTTGGTAATTATTCGTTTTTTGACCCAGTCTCTTTTTATAATGAGAGCAAACGTTTCTGGTCAATTTGGAGGTGCTCTGCACGAATCTGCCATCCGTTTCCTGTGCAAATGCGTAGTTTTCGAGATATCATTATCTTGAAAACTACGTATTTGCACAGGAAACGGATGGCAGATTCATGCAAAACACCTCAAAATCAACCAGAAAAGTTTGCATTCGTGCTAAACACAACCTAACTTAACCTAACTTAACCAGTCACCTTATTTTGGAGGATATAGTTCTGCAATTGTAGTAAGGAAGTGATGCAGAACTGTAGAATCGTCAGGATGTTCTGCCAGGAACAAGTATCATGTGAAATATTTCCAGTAATGAGGACGTCTATTCCCAGCACGTAAAACTCACGATTTCACATCCTTCCATTTGTTTTACGGCACCTAAATACCTTCGAGTCTTGTCTTAAAATACAGGCAGTATTACATTTAGGGCAAATCATGGATGTCGGAATTATGCCATGATTGGAAAAAAAATCTAAACTTTTATCTTCATTGAGGCCAACAAGGCGGATTAGGTCTTCGAAATCAAGTTCACAAGATTGACACGTCATACCAGTAGAACGAAAATTACCACACTAACCAGAAACAGAAAGAAGTAGCCAAAGCAAGAAAAAGTAGCCAAAAAAAGCCAAGAAAAATCTCCAAAAAAGGTAGCCCAAATAAACAAACCAACCAAAATTTATATACATACATATTAGAAAGTAGAAAATATATTTTTTTAAAAAGTACATTTTATACAAATTTGCACAAGATAATATATATATTTTCTTATTCAGCTTTGATTGGTTATTCAATATATATTGCTGTTATAGCTGGGTGTGACTGGGTCAAAAAACGAATATTGACCGTTTTGTTTTCCTAATTTATATTACCACAATTAAAATCACCAAAAATCAAACCGATCTTATTATTCATTATTCTGCTTGGTTATACAAGTTTATATCCTTATCAACGGGGTAGTGAGGTGGCCTGTATACTAGAAGTAGATGCACTACTTTATTATTTAGGTTTAGATCAATTCCCAACATTTCATGAGAGAGATATCAAAAGGCCTTGCGGCCCATACCAAGGAGGTACCAATGGCAACAGTGCCAGGGAAAATTTTCTACACACTCAAATAGTGGGCAAGATTTGGTCTAACCTTTTTTTGAAATGATCCATAGAGGAACTGTTCACAACTTCTGAAGGTAACCTGTTCCATGTGTCACAGATCTTATATGTAAAGTAAGTCCCACACACACTAGTCCTAAACCATTTCAAATCCAACTTCCAACCATTGTTGCGAGTTGGGTTATCATTTAAACTAAACATGCTTCTAAAATCGACATCATTGAACCCGCGTAAGAGCTTGAAAACCGTGATCAGTTGACCGTGCAGCCTCTGAGTTTCTAGCGAAAATAAGTTCAGGGCGCATAAGTGTCGACTGTAGCCCATATGCCTAATGGAAGGGATTAACTTTGTGACCCTCGCCTGCACTTGCTCCAGTCTCTCAATATCTTTCCTGAGGGTGGGCAACCGGAACTGCACTGCATACTCCAGGCGCAGCCAAACCAGGGAATTGTACAGAGAGAGCACAATCTCCTTGTTCCAAAACTGAAATTGCCTCCAGATATAACCCAACAGCTTCTGGGCTTTCTTTTCCACCTCTATGCACTGTGTGGTAAACTTAAGGTCGCTACTGATTAGCACACCCAAGTCCTCTTCCAAATCAGTTGCCTCGATATTGTTCCCCAACATCGAGTAGTCCAACTTGGGATTGGTGTAGCCAATGTGCATCACTTTGTATTTAGCTACCCAAGTTAAACGGCATTTGCCATTTTTCGGATCACTCTCCTACCCTACCTAGGTCCGCACGCAGTTCCTCGATCACTTTGGGCATCCCAACATTGGCCCCAAGCTTGGTGTCATCAGCGAATTTGGTGATCTGACTGACGATGCCACCATTGATATCATTTATGTAAATGATAAACAACAGTGGCCCCAAAATGGAACCCTGAGGAACCCCACTAGTGACCGAGGCCCAACCCGAACTAACCCCTTTAATTACAACCCTCTGCTGCTTATTCTTCAGCCAGTTTTCAATCCACCTACCTATTTCCCCACCAATACCTAGCGTGCACATTTTCGCCATTAGCTGGCAGTGAGGTACCGTACCTTATCAAAGGCTTTCTGAAAGTCGAGATAAAGTATATCAATCGCCCTACTCTTATCATACTCACTCAACATGATGTGGAAAAATTTGAGCAACTTGGTTGAGACATGACCTATGCCATCCAAACCCATGTTGGGAGTCCCCAAGCAGCTTGTAGGAATCCAAATGGTCAATGATCCTATCCACTATTATCCCCTCTAATAATTTACCTACAACTGAAGTGAGATTAATAGGACAATAGTTCCCTGACTTTCGTGATCCCCTTTCTTAAAGATAGGGGTCACGTTGGCTTCCCTCCAGTCACCAGGCACCTGGCCCATCTCCAACAATTTGTTGAAGACTGTAGCCAGGTGGGGAGCCACCTGGTTGCGCACCTCCTGCAACACTCTGGGGAGAAACTGGTCTGGCCCAGGAACCTTAAACATTCCCAGTTTGTCTATTCTACCGGCAATGACTGTCGCGGTACATCGAACACTATCCAGGCCAGCACTTTCGTGTCTGAGAACTGGCTCGGGGATGATGCGGGTGTCCATCCTGGTGAACACTCCTGCAAAGTACTTATTAAGTACATTGGCAATGTCCACGTCAGAGCTCCACAGAATGCTGCTTTGGTCCTTTAATGGACCTATCATGCTTCTAATGGGCTTTCTACTTTTAACATACGGTAACTGAAGAACTCCTTAGGGTTCCCCTTGCAGAGGCTTGCCACCCGTAGTTTTTCATTATGTTTCGCTAGCCTAACCTTCACCTTCACTTCCCTACACAGGCAGACATGCTTCAGTGTTCTCATGGGAATGATTGGCCTTCGCCCTCCTATATGCTACTTTCCTATTTCGGATAGCTGAAGTGATGTCACGATTGAACCACTTAGGCTGCGTTGAAGCAGGGGTGACCAGTTTTGAGGGTATGGCAGCAGACTGCAGCACCATAAACTCGTCCTGGAATGCACTCCACACTCCTTCAACATTGCTGCCAACCTCTAACCCTATCTCACCTACGCTATCCTGGAGGCTAACAAAGTCCACCCGCTGGAGATCGAGCTTACTGCCTCTCGAGTTACTACGCTTCACCCAAGGGACGCACACACGGAACCTAATCAGACCGTGATCACTCCCACCCAACGATTCATCAATGGTGAGGCCAGTGATGAGGTTGTCTTCAGTCATGAATACTAAGTCTAGAATGCTTTTGCCTCGTGTAGGCTCATTGACCCACTGAGTGAGGAATTTCTCATCAGCAAAGTCAACTAGCCTCCTCCCTTCAGCATCAGCAGTCCTGTCTTCCCACTTTATGCCGTGACAGTTGAAGTCTCCTAAAACTACACACCCTATCCTCTAGCAGGCTATGGAGTTCGGTGTACAGGGCTGTATCCTCCTCGAGGAGGAGATGTGGAGGTTTGTACACCAAGATTAACCCATAGTTCGTCCCTCCCACGTTCAGATCGATGCCAAGCAGCTCCTGTTCTGACCGGAACTGGCAGTCAACCGGACTCAACGTGTCCCTCATGTATATTAGTACCCCTCCCCTTTCCCCATGGGTGCGGTTTTTGCGAAACATTCTATACCCGGGAATTTCAAACTCCCCAACGTAGTCCCTACGATCAGTATAAATCCAGGACTCGGTGATAGCAACGATATGCTGGTATTCTGATGCTAAGAGCGTCTGTAGCTTGCAAAACTTATTCCTAATCGACCTAGCATTAAAAAGCATTGCACGGAGGGAGCCTTCCCTATTCTGACTGCCCCGTAGCACGACCCATTTCCCGAACAGCCAGGGTTGTCGGGAGTTGAAGACAGGGCTGTGGAGTCGGCACATAAAAAACTGACTCCGACTCCTCAATTTTTTGTCTATCCAACTCCGAAGGTATATTAATTCTAAATCTGCTATGATGATAATTACACAAGAGGCATTTCATCACCACCACGTGAAGCATCATCATCTGTGGTCATTGTTACGGTAACTTTGTCTGTAGTAAAGAATCTTGTAAGTGGTGCTTGTCACTCAGTAGATTTCTGATCTTTTGTTAACTTTGAAGTAGTTGGAAGGTTTTTATTACTATCTTTCTCAATGACAACTTCTAAAATTTTGGGATGGAAACACTGCAAATGTCTTTTCAAATTTGATGCTCTGGTTGGTGCATTTTTATCAGAGCCAGTAAAACCACTGATTTTTGCTTCACATAATTTTTCATCATCATCATCATCATCATCTTCTATCATACACTGACACACAAAATGTTTCCCATCTGTGGTTATTGTAAAATATTAAAAAACTGCAGACTTTGTTGGAAGTGTCTTTGCCATTGTGAAAGGGGTTTTAGACTTGAAAGTTAAAAACTTATGAAATTTAGAAAGAACTCGAAATTAAATAAGCATTAAAAATAAAAAATATTATCTGAAAAGAAAAAATGAATTAATGGCATTAGTGTCTGAAATGGAAAACATTGTGTTTATTATTTAAGTGGTTTAACCACCATAGCTGCCAGTGATATCACACACAAAAACATATTTTATTAAAATTTATATTGAGGTCGGAGTTGGTACATTTTTACCGACTCCGACTCCGACTCCAGCACCACCAAAATTGACTCCGACTCTCCGACTCCGACTCCACAGCCCTGGTTGAAGAACCCCTCATCAACAAGGGGGCAACTTTTTTTTGTAGTTCGCTACGGTATTTATTTATTAATTTTACTGCTACTTTATAAGAGTATTGGAATTGTTTTTTTGACTAGTATAAGATCATTCCAGAGTTAACTGAAAAGGACTTGGTTGTTAAAAGATCTTAGCAAAGCATAGGCCTTGTCTAAGGTTTACTTTTGGTGATGACTGTGGCCTAGTCAATCTCATTGGGCTAGGTCTGACCTTAGTGTGGCCTATACCGTAGGGCATAGATTCCCAACTGGTGGGCCATGGTGGATTTTCTAGTGAGGGGTAAAGATTAGTTTTGGTAAAGTATTACATTCATGGCTCCATCTGTAAAAGTAGCAGGAAAAAATCAAGAATTATCACCAAATAATGCAGAAAAAACAATAAGGTAAAATGCAGTTTCACAGCTCCATCTAAATTTTTTACTTGCAGCCACGGAGAATGTGAAACACTATTGTTTACATTCTGTTCCACACGAGTGTGTTGTATTCTTCCTGACTTTGGGTAAGAAATTTAGATAGAGCCATGAAAATTACATTTGTAGCTCCATCTGTGAAAGTAGCAGATCTGTAAAAGTAACGGGAAAAAATCAAGAATTATCACCAAATAATGCAGAAAAAAAACAATAATTATCACCAATTAAATAACAGGTTAATTGAATGCCCAGTTAGGTCAATTGAATGGCTGGTTAGGTCAACTATATGCCCAGGGAGCCGATTGGCACTCTGACTGTGCCATGCAACAGGCTGTTGACTGCTAGTCTGGCCAACTGTAGACAACCCGCTGCACAGAGATTTGAGGAAGTTTGGCCACCAGCACGTTGATGTTTTGGTTTGACGTGTCCTGTGCTGGAGAATACAGCCACTGTTAGAAGCTTCCTCGTCAGCTGCTAACACTTTTTTCACGTTGTTCTAGCTCAGGGGTCACCATCCTGGGTGGTAGCGCCCACTAGTGGGCTCACTTTAAAGGTAATTAAACATTTATTTCATTATTTATTTTATCGATTATGTTGATTTACTATTTTTTATCTAAGGTGGGTGATAATTTTTTTAATTTTACAAAAATCGTAAAAGTGGGTGGTGAACAAAAAAAAGGTTGGTGACCCCTGTTCTAGCTAACTGTTCAGAGGTTTTTTATAAACAAATCTCAGTTTTCTGCTCAAAACAGCTCTTTCTAATTTTAAAATTGATTAATCAAGGAAGGAAGATGTTGACTTCTATTTTGCGGCAACAGTTGATGATATTTATGTTACTTTATTGATTAATGAAAATGATTAGGATCTTACCTTACAAGCTTACCTTATCATCATATGCAGATGACATCACTCTAACAACCACCCACAACAACATTGACACTACTACAAATAACCTACAAACATAACACAGACTAGACGACACCTGCCACCTGTGCCAGGACACACCACAAACAATTGAACACATTATGACAGACTGTACCACTCTAGCACAACAATGAACACAACACAACATCACTAGTGCGCTGAACCTCTGGTCCACTTCAGAGAGGGTGATCGGTTACTTGCGTGCCGCTGGCTTGCTCGATCAGGGTGGGCTGATCGGCTAAACAACAACAACAACAACAACCTACAAACAAAATCAACCATCACCTTGTTTACAAGCAATACAAAAGAATACCAGATAACTCCACAGCTTACACTAAACAACACCAACATTCCACACACTCACAGGACCAAAATACTTGGGGTCACATACAACACATCATTATCTTTTGCAAACCACATTCAGGACATTAAAAACAAATGTACGTCAAGACTTAACACACTTGGGTACTAACAGGCACAAACTTTGGCCACCAGCAGGAAACAATATCACTCATATACAAACAATGGTATTTCTTTACTATTACACCAGTCTCCGGTAGAAAGTTTTAAAAGCTGGTTTTCAATGTTAAAGACATGACTTAAATATGGGTATAAAAATAGGTTAGGTTAGGTAAAAAAGGGTAGAAAGTTTTAAGCTTCAATAACTTTAACAAATCATTTGTGACGGAAATGAGTATCATTTTTTAATTCAGCACATTGAAAACCAGCTTTTAAAACTTTCTACTGGAGACTGGTGAATAGTAAATATTTACCTAAACAATATATTATGGACTATGCTTGCCCATGCTGGGCACCCATTATCTCAAACACACACATAAACACCTTACAGACAATACAAAACAACGCAATTCGTATCATTACAGGATGCACTCAACACCAATAGAACACCTGCACACAGAAACAAAAATACTGAAAGTTAGGGAACATTTAGACATGAGGGGAACACAATTCATGGCAGCAGTAACAACTAACCCAAACACCCTTGTCACTCACTACATGTACAATCATGTACTGACACCTCGCACCATTAAGGTAACACCAGAAAGACATTATAACCAAATACTCCACTCCATACCACACCCCACAGACATCACACACACACACACACACACCTAACCCACAAAGCATTGATACGACTCGGTCCAAATGCAGTCCTAGGCGTGAAGCCACCACCCATTAACAGGTCAGAGATCAGCCTGAGCAGATTGGATCGAGTTAACTTAGCACAATTCCGATGTTGAAATCACCCCAACTTACGGACATATAAACACAGACTAGACAACTCCACAGACGACACCTGCTACCTGTGCCAGGACACACCACAAACAATTGAACACATTATGACAGACTCTACTGCTCTAGCACAACAATGAACACAACACAACACAACACTAGCTAGTGTGCTGAACCTCTGGTCTACTCTGGAGAGGGTGATCGATTACCTGCGTGCCGCCAGCTTGCTCGATCAGGGTGGGGCTGATCGGCTAAACAACAACAACTGTATGCCCTTGATGATTGGGTAGATTAAGTCATGATATTTTCATTGACACATTCACTGCATTTGGCAACTTCTGAGAATTCCATGCTTCGTGTTGCCTATTTTTAATTATCTACATCAGTATCGCTTCAGAAAACACAATGAGAGGAGGTGAGTCGCTTGGTTCTTATGTAAGGATAGTGTTTATACACAAAAAATGGTGGGACACATTTGGTACAATTCATTATGTAATGTCTGATACACTCCGGTAATGCGTATTGTACCATTGGTGTACCAACAAAGCTTGGCCACATATGGCCCAATACGTGAGAATGTCATTTATTTTTGTTTTCACCACATGTTGTACCATCCATGGTCCAACATTATTTGAATATATTTTGATTCATGTTATATAAATACACACATTTTATATATATATATATACAAAGGTGGGCAGGACCGAGTTCCAAAAGGACCAAACTCCAGGAACTCAGTCCTTTTTAAGGACCGTGAGCGGGAAAGTCGGTCCTTTTCTCAGTGAGGAGCGACGGTCCATTTTTAAGCAATTCCGGATGGTCTTTTTTAGTGATTTTAGTGTGTTTAGTGATTATTTGAAGTTCTAAAGAAGATGGATCGTTTCCTCCAGAAGACTCAGAAAGAGACTGAGACTGAACTGAAACTTGTTTCAACACCTGGAGGAGACGAAGAATCTACTGATGTTAGTGCTTCAACTTCAATGGAGCTCCTAGCGGAAGAACTGAACCCGGCAATCCCTGGCCGTACCTGGACAAATACTTTGAGTACTGGGGCCCCAAGGGTGAGCAGAACCTGGAGTACAAGTGTTTGCTGTGCCTGCCGAACAAGAACATCCTCTCGACAAGCAACAAGAGCCAAAACAACCTCAAGCAACATGTCTCCAGGCGCCACCCTCACGTCCAGAACCAGTTTGACCAGTGCATCAAGGACAGGGTGGAGCTCCAGAAAAAGAAGCGGCGAGGAGACCCTCAGGAGCACCCTGACGACAAGAGGCAGAGGACTATGGTTCAGCCGACTATACGGGAGGCCATGGCTGGACTGTCCAGTCACCAAGGCTCTCTTTGAAGAGAAAGTCAGTAAATTCAATTAAAAATCTTACAACTTTGTCTAGAAGTATTTATAATCATTAAATTACACTCAAATGTCAGTCAGTTATGATGAAACGTAACAAATTTTTATTTATTTTTAATTAGTTGATCACTTTATTTGTGGGCAACATGTTGCCTCTTGACGTCATCGACTCCGATTCGTGGAAGGACTTTGTTAGCACCTGTGTCCCTGGCCAACACTCCATGTCTAGGAGGACGCTTACCAGGCGTATTGAAGACAGGTATTTTTTGTTTGGCTATTTAAATTCATTCTTGATAACAGTATTTTCTTTTCTTTTTTTCTTTTAGTGATGAGCGATGACATTATAATTTTTTACTTTACTTTTGTCTTTTAATAAACTTTTTAAGGTTTGATGAGAAGAGGCAGTACCTGAGGGACATCCTCAACTCTGTACAGTCGGTCTCTACTACGGCAGATGCTTGGACATGTGCCCACAAGTATGTTTAAATTTTAATTAATTTACTTTTTACTTCAATCAAAAAGAAACTAATAAACTGTGAGTTTATTTTAATCAATTTATTACAATGCTGTGAAAATATAAATTATAATACTACATTTCAATTCAAAGCATTCCATTTTATTTAAGGTTATTTATGCAAGGGGAGGACAAGGCATACATGGGGGCACTCCTGCCCACCTTGGCCATCTCTCTCAAAATGTTGAAGGAGCAGATGGAAAGCAGCGATGTCAAGATGTCAGCCACTGGTATTAGCTGTCAGGGATGGGATCAAACGTCGGTTTGGTCCCCATTTTGAGGATATGGACTTCCTCCTGGCAGCTGCGCTACACCCCAAGTTCAAATTGGGCTGGGTGAGGCTGGTGGAGGACGACATCATGTATGACGTCGAGGAGATCAAGGCCAAGGTGAAGAAGCAGATGATGTCTATGGTGGAGAGGATTCTGGCAAGAGCGGACTCAGGCAAGGACACCAGCAGCAGCGAGGGTGAGAATGACCAGGACAATGACGACTTCTTTGAGGCGCTCTACGAGGGCGGGGAGAAGATGAAGGAGATTGGGACCAAGTTGGTGGAGACATTTCTCAGCGAGAGGCCTGTGAAACCCTTCATCTTCAACAAGGACTCGTTCCCCAGCCCGGCATTGAAGGACTTGTTCATCAAGTTTAATACGCCTATCCCATCCAGTGCCACCGTGGAGAGGCTCTTCTCTTTGTTATAATGTTATGTTATAATGTTTCAGACCAACAAAGACCCTAGGATCCACTCATGGCTCGTCTACCTAACTGTGTTCGTAATCGTGTATTGTGTATGTCCTCCGTGGTGGCGGAGGGGACCTACAATTTTACGTGGGTTCCGAACCACAAGAACATAAGAAACTTATTTAAAAACTGCCGGTAAATTGGCAACAACCAATTTTTACGAAACTAAATAATTATCAATTTAAAAATAATTAATTATCGGTTTAAAACTAAAGATAGAATCTCTCGGTCCAGAGGAGCAAGTCATAATAGACTACTATCTACAAATATGTTACATTCTATATCTATTTATAATGGACATGCAAATATATCAGATCCAAAGAATCCAGTCAATTTCATTACGGTATCCATCAAGTCACGGTCCATATCGATTGCGGACCAAGTCAAATTTACAAACATATACATTACAATATATACACTTACGAGGAAAAGTGTAGGTGTGGCTGTAAAGACTGTACAGTAATGTAGAAATGTGTGTGCACCCATTATGGGTCTCCCATTTAAAGGTGTTTGTGGGGCAAGTGAAGATCATGAGTTTTTCAATACCTCACAGTACTATGGGGGGCACCGCTCGGCAGAGGAATCTCTTTAAATGGGGTGTGTAAGGACAGAGAGTATCCCCTAACCCAAGACGCTGCCTCCCTATATCCCACAACACTTGTGTTGAGCTGTGGGATTTATCCCCACAAAGCCTTAATTTTACTACCTTAAACTATACCCTTTCTATCAACATGCGCGTCCAATCGATTCTTAAACATGTTTATAGACGTGCTACTAATTACTTCTACCGGCAAACTATTCCAGCTATTTACTATTCTATGCGTAAAAAAGTTTTTCGCAACTGCTGTCTCGAACCTTCTACTTGTCAACTTACACCCATTATTTCTAGTCCTATTATATTGAGATATTTCGAAAAAGCTATCTCTATCTACGTTATCAAACCCATTCATAATTTTGAAAACCTGGATTAGATCACCCCTTAACCTCCTAGTCTCGAGTGTAGTCAATTTTAACTCTTTAAGCCTATCCTCGTACGACTTTGACCTAAGAGACGGAATCATCTTAGTTGCTCGTCTTTGAACTCTTTCGATTTTGTCTATATCTTTGCGCATATGCGGATTCCAAAATTGGACCGCGTACTCCAAATGGGGTCTAACTAATGATTTATAAAGAGGAACTATAATATCGCGCGATTTGTACTCAAAATTTCGAGCTATAAAACCTAACACTTTGTTCGCCTTATTGACCGCTGCTGTACTTTGTTTCGCTACTTTTAAATCACCAGTGACTATAACTCCTAAATCTTTTTCCATCTCTACGCTAGTTAAATCTTTCCCTGACATACTATACGCAAAATTACCGTTACGCGAACCTATATGCATAATTTTGCACTTATCCACATTAAATCTCATTTGCCATGCGACTTCTTGAAGGGAAACTCAAGCATTTAACTTAATAACTTTTTTTCATCATTTATGTATTGTATTAATTATAATTTACGTTAATAAAATTAAAGATTTCCGGTGTCTTTAATTTAATTTTTCATTTTAATCAAATTTTTCACTTATATTATATATAAAGACCGAGGACCGAGTCGTTCCTAGGTCCTATCTTTAGAAAGGACCATGACCGGGACCATCAGTCCAGTTTGAGGCAAGGACTGGGACTGTGACCGGGACCGTCGGTCCTTTTTGAGGCCCGGGTGCCCACCTTTGTATATACAGGGTGTCCCGTAAGTCTGGACCCATAGGGATTTATAATATATTTTTTTATTATGTTATTATTATTATTTTATTATTATTTTTTTATCATTTTTATTATGATTTTTATTTGTGGGGCCACTTGAAAGCCAAAGTGTACGAGGTCAAACTTCAGAACATTTTCCACCTTAAAGCACGCATTGTGGAGGCGTGTCAAGAAATTTCTGCGACTGTGATTCAGAAAGTGCTGTCGCAGTGGAGATTGCATCTTCAACTATGTGTGCGACACAATGGCGGACACTTTGAACAGATTATGTAATAAATTTTTGGACTATTTTGTAATTTTATTATTTTTCCCTATGGGTCCAGACTTACGGGACACCCTGTATATATATATATATATATATATATATATTTGCTTATGCAGACATGGAAACCATCATTTTCTATGGAAGTGCAGCAGCTCAAAATTATGACTGAAGAAAGTAACAGTGATTCAGATGAAGAGTTCATCCCTAACATGAGTGAAGATGATAGCATAAGTGAAGATTCAAGTGGAAGTGAAAACAATGACACCACAGATGATGAAATTGAAGGGAGACCCTTCTTGCCCTTCTGGCAAGAAGACTAAGAAAGGTGAAGACATTCTCAAACCTGAAAGTGTCCTAGCTTATAACAAGGCAAAAAAGGGAGTTGACATGTCTGATCAGCTGATGGGATATTATTCGCCACTGCGGAAAAACAAGAAGTGGTATAGAAAATTAGCTATTGAACTGATTGCTGGAACCTCGGTAATAAATGCTAGTGTATTATACAATAAGTATATCTTGGAGAAACCAATGGATCTTCGACATTTTAGAGATTCCTTGTTACTTTCAGTGACAGGAATTTCTACTGAGACTATAAGGGCAGGAAGAACTGCCTCGATTATGGCAGGAAAAAGGAGCCAACACTCGCTCTCAGAAATGGATGGACCGAAAAATAAAACAAGAAAGAGGTGTCATTGTTGTTATGAAAAAATCTCTCTCGATGAAGGTTTTAAAATGGCAAGGAATAAAGCAAGGAGAATCTCAACTTTTTGTGACCTTTGTGAGGGCAAGCCACATCTCTGCATTACCTGGTTTTTCAGAGAAGCATAAGCAGTAATACAATAAAATTTTGAACCCATAATTAAATCTTATACACTAGAAAGTTACACTGTTATATTTAGTCCTTCAAATAGGCAGAAATAGCCAATTTTTATGTTTTATTTCTTCTATTTTCCTCGAAATTGCATTTTTCTGAACCTTATTTCATATGATATACTTATCTATGTATTAAATTTTTGTCGTATAAAATTTTTTGTTTAATTTAAACATATAAAATATAATGAATGTATACAGGGTGATTCAAAAGTCAGGTTACATAGTGAAATACTGTATTATGTAATGATACAGGGGAATAGTCACATCACATGTTCAATATGGCCACCATTAACGGCAATGCACTTGTGCAGCCAGCTAGGAATATCACATCAATGCGCTCCTCCTTCGATAACATCTCATAACTCATTTACCTGCAAAGAAACAGAAAAGCCCTATGTAACCTGACTTTTGAATCACCCTGTATATTACAGGTATGTGTACGAAAAGTGGTTCATAATTGATTTTTAAAAATATTCTTAAAATTTCATATTGTACCACAGGTGTACCAATACGCAAGGCTAAAATATCCTCATTGGTACACCAGTGGCCCAACTCAGAGGGAACATGTTAACTAACAAAAATATCACGACTTAACCAATCAAGGGTGTACAGTTGACCTAACCTCTCATTCAATTGACCTAACTGGGCATTCAATTAACCTTAGTTATTTAACTGGTGATAATTATTGTTTTTTTCTGCATTATTTGGTGATAAATTTTGATTTTTTTTCCTGTTATTTTTACAGATCTGCTACTTTGGCTAAATTTAACAAAATCCTCTGTAGGCCTAACTAGTTTAAGCTCACTGATGGAACATCCAGTGCACACATCCACCATTAACAACATTACACTCCAAACTGACTCATTTCCACCTCATTCACACATTTTATAGGCAATCATGCAGCAGAATGGCAAAAAGTAGTTATTAAAAATATTAATAAAAAATACTTTACAGGGTTTTACAAAAACTTTACCAATGCCCATGGTCTTCAGACAGTCTCCAAATATACATATTTATGGTTTTTTACTAAAATATTGGTATTTGTAGAGCTGTGAAACTGCATATTTACCAACAATAATTATTATCAATTAAATAACTAAGGTTAATTGAATGCCCAGTTAGGTCAATAAAAAACATAGGAAAAATATACGTTTCATGTTCAAAATGAATTGGAGCCAAAACTACAAATTTACCCATCAGTCAATAGAGCATAAATAAATGGTGCAAGCAGCTATGTATCATTTTGAAAATATTAGAAAATAACAAAGTTATGACACTGAAGATGTTACTAGGTCTATCA
The DNA here is from genome assembly GCA_023014485.1 of Bathynomus jamesi. Taxonomy (NCBI): domain Eukaryota; kingdom Metazoa; phylum Arthropoda; class Malacostraca; order Isopoda; family Cirolanidae; genus Bathynomus; species Bathynomus jamesi. The sequence continues at coordinate 681,342 of JAJOZX010000931.1, forward strand.
TAGCTTACACAATCTGGATCTTTGGTTAGGTTAAGTCGTGATATTTTCGTTAGTTAGAACAATTCTGGATTTTGTTTTAATTTCAGGTGTTGTTTTTAATATAGAAATTGTTTTGGGATCACCTGAAGATCAGGGCCCCCAGCCTTTGTTAGTTAGCCTTATAAGTGGACATACTAAATACCAAAAGGGGCCAGAATATTTTTTCTTACTATTTTTCATTTCTATATTATTTTGATGTCTCATATAGGAGCATAAATACTCGCTATCTGCAAAAGGTTAGGTTTTTAAATAGTTACGTTAGATTATATATCAATAATAATTACATTTTTCTCCCTTGTGGTCCCTTTTGGTCCCTTTTGGTGTGTTTTCACCCCTTTTGGTTAAAAAAACTACCTTTTGGTAATTAGGCCCTCCCCTTATAAGGCTAACTAATGAAAATATCACAACTTAACCTAACCAGTTGTCAAGGGCTGACATATGGAAATTACTTCCGGAGAAGAAATAATGAAAATGCAAAAATTAGATGTCTGGGGACTTTGTAAAAATCAGCATATTTTTAAGAAAAAGAAATTTATATTAGTTCATCTTGGGGCTGTCTAGTTTCAAGCTTAATCTTTGTATAAGTTCTGAGTGAATACCTAACAATATAAAACTAATAATACATAAGGATAGGCCTGTTCTTTCAGGTATTTAAGTATAGTGAATGCCTACCTATATTAATTAAACTGAATAAACTCGTTGCGTAATTCCATTGCCTACATTGAAAGAAAGCTGCGTGCTAGGGTGGAGTGATTGTTTAGTTTCAAAAATCAGGGGTGTTAAATAGTTGTCAAATGTCTAAAAATGAGCATTTGTGGTAGTTTTTGGTGGTTGCTGGTGATATTGCATCAGCAACCACACTCTACATGTGCCACGCCCACATGCGACTCAAAAAAACCCTTTATTTTGCCTATTTGGGGCTCTATAATAGCTAGAAGCACAATCTAAAAAGTGCATCTTATGATTTTTTGATGCTGAGAACAACAAAATTATTTTCAAAAGTGTACATTGATGTATAACAGGCCTAAATCTAACATGTTAACTGGGTGGGTGACCACCCACCCACTAAATACATTTCACCCACCTAGTTTTGCATTTTTTTTGTATTTTTGTGCTTATTTTTAACTGTCATTATTTTTCATTGAATGACTTATTATTCACTTGTCACTGTGGAGTGTGGAGGCAAGATGAATATAATTATAAATGAAAATGTAGGTATATATGTTGAAAAAACTTCCTTAGTCTTACAAATACAGTTTACTAATTGATTGCATTTTCTTATACGATACCCATTGTTTTACTGAACAGCTGTGTTTTAATTTTGCAGATATTGTTTTCATCAGTATGTAATATGTATTTCACTTCTCAAAATTTACATGCAGTCTGATGATGTCAAGAAGACAACATTTTAAAATTGTTTCAAATTAAATGCTGAGCCGATTCTGCCTACTGGGAGTGCTGTTACTGGTTACAAAGATATTCAGTACCGACGTTTGTACCTATGTGGATACTTGTGTAGTCTTAAAATTTTGGACTATAAACTTGTTAGGTTGGAAAGTTTTCTGTATTGTACAAACAATACAGAAAAGGTGTATTTTAATGCAACATCACAATGACAAGTTTGTGAAATCACCCACCCACTGAAAAATCCTTAGGTTTAGCACTGATGTATAAACATATTTTTTGAGAGTTAAAATTAAAATCAGTAGCTGTTTTTGTCCAACCTACTTTATATTTACTTCAATTTTTCGGAATTTTTATAACCTATTAAATTAACACTAGTTTAACTTCTTCAAGATTTTTAGTTACTTATGAAACGTAGAAGCCAGACAACAAAAGTCTTACATGATGGCCATAGTTTTCCGTCCATTGACAGTTTTCTTAATGGAAAATTACCTACCATTGGACAAGTTGTTCTGCATCTACTTAAGGAGCCAAACTGGAAAACCAAGGAAAACATCACAAAAGTTGCAGATGAGTTGAGGAAACAATGGATTTGGTGTAGTGTTTATCCACTAAAACCAAGTTAAAATCCTGATTAATAATGGGATACTAACAAAAATCTTGGATTAATGTCCACTAATAATGTTTTATATTGTCCATTAATATTGTTTAATATTGAAATACAGGCTTTAACTATTAATAATACTTATTTACTTATTTATTTATTTTATTATTATTAATTTATAACGGCTAACTGCTTATTTTTAATGAGAGCCCAGTAAAGCCTAAAGCTTAAGGGCCAAATTAAAAATAAAAAAAATCTATAGTTGAGCTTCACAATTATTTATGTCATTGTAAAAATTGTAAGTTGTAAAAAGACTACTATATTTATTTTATTATTAATAAAGGTTATTCTATTCTATTCTATTCTATTCTATTCACTATCCTTGCGCACTATTGAGACAAAGGTGGACAAACTAGCAGCAGACTTTTCATGGTAAGTCATCATAACTTTCTATCCTGGGTAGTACTAAATTAATTACAAGCATCTTCTTAGCCAATAGTAAATTTTTTATTTTAAATATAATTTTGTTGTGATGTGCTCTGTAAACCTGTGAATTAATTTATCCATGTATTTCAGCCAGAATTTCTAAACTAAAAAACATTTAAGCGATTTGTGACCACAATTTTTAATTTCTAATTAAGAAAATAATATTGATTTTTTTAATATTTCAACTTTGAAAATGCATCAACAGGTTTCATCGATACTCTGTCATAAAGAGAGGTTCAACCTATTTGGCAAAACTGGAATTGTTTGTCAAAGAGCTTGATTGTTTATTTGATATTTTTCTGAGGATCTTTCTCAACGCCGAAAATTGGAGGAGGAGTTTAAACTGAGGATGACTCAGGATGATTTCTCCTTCTATGAGGATCAAAAATCTGTGAGGCTAGGGTACTGTTCAAGATTTGAGGAAAAGCTCACAGAGGCAGATGTTAGATACAGGAGAATAATTGACAAACAATGAGTGGAATTATGGTTAGTCAGAGTACATCATGATTTGAACCATTTTAATTAAACCTTTGATGTTTTTTATTATATACTGGTCAAAAAAAGAAACGCAATTAGCTTGCATATGGTGTAAAATTTAAGTTGTTAGTGGTATTATTACAGTTTCAAGATTATGGTTAAATGTTTGTTCAAATCTTTTAAAGCCACTTAGTGCATGTATTTAAACCTGACTAATCCCGACTAAGACGCCATTTTGTTACAAACAATAAACAGAGATTAAATTGAATGTATTCTTTATGAAGGCATGCATTTTTTCTTTGACTTCACAGAATACACACTGCCTGTTGAGAAAACCAAACTTTTTCCCGCGATTGAGGCATGCCACGACTCTCAGAGGTCAACAGAGGTCGTGCCTTGGGCATGTTGGATGCAGGCATGTCTGCTGTCCAAGTTGCACAACGAATGCATGTGCATCCCAGCACAATCTCTAGGCTTGTTAGACGGTACAATGCCACAGGAAGTGTTCAGGACCTGCCAAGACGTGGGCGACCTCGTGTGATGACCCAACGCCAGGATCGCCACATTGTACTGCAGCACCTGCGTCATCGGCAGCGGAATGCTCGTCAGACAGCCAGAGAGACACTGGTATCCACAACAACAGAATTAGTGACCAGACCGTCAGAAACCGACTCCGTAATGCAGGACTCCGATCCCGCAGGCCTTACAGAGGTCCTTTTCTCACTGATGCAAGAAGGCAACGACGCCTGCAATGGGCCTATCAGCACCGTGACCTATCGTGGGCCTATCAGCTCTGACTGCCCAGCGCTACAGGGATGAGATTCTTCACCCATATGTTCTTCCATTCATGAGGCAACATCCAGAATTGGTGCTCCTGCAACAGGACAATGCCAGACCTCATGCAGGCGTACCTGCAGGGACAACAGGTGCAGACCTTACCATGGCCAGCCTTCAGCCCAGACATGTCACTGATAGAGCACGCATGGGATGAAATTGAACGGCGAGTTCGCAGACGTCAGCATCAGCCGCAGAACATCAGGGAACTGACCAATGCAATTATTGAAGAGTGGAGGGCCATCCCTGTTGCTTTCCTGCAGAGACTGTTGAGGTCGATGAGGGCCAGACTCCAAGCCTGCATTGTGGCTAGGGGTGGCCATACACGTTATTGACTGTTTGTTATGTTAAAGAATCATTTACTATATACTGAGTCCTCATGTTTATTAATAAATCTCAAAAATTGCGTTTCTTTTTTTTACCAGTATATATATATATATATATATATATATATATATATATATATATATAATATATATACGTATATTGGCATAGTAAATCTAGCTATACTAATTGTTCAGTGATCAGTATAGGTGACAATGCTTAACTTTGTACAATTCAAATGAAGACTTTGTTAACGTCACTAACAAATGAAGACTTTGTTAACGTCACTAACAAATGAAGACTTTGTTAACGTCACTAACAAATGAAGACTTTGTTAACGTCACTAACAAATGAAGACTTTGTTAACATCACTAACAAATGAAGACTTTGTTAACATCACTAACAAATGAAACTAAATTTAATAACACTCGCCAGTTAATTTTTTCAGAGCTTGCTGTGTGGTTTACCACCACTGCCTCGCTCCTACTGAGCACCTACTCCTTCCTGGCAGTGGTGGAAGACGAGAGACAGCAGCTACTCCTGAGAAGATAGGCCAGGTTGTGGCCCAGCCTCCTTTACAAAGAAGGCATCAAGGGTTGACTGTCTTGCCTTCCATTTCTTTTCATAAAGCATCTCCTCATGGGGAGCAAATTCATTTAAGATGTTTCTCTAAATGCCTGTGCTTTGCTCCATATCAGGGTCATTTTTGGTAGAGTTCTAGGGCATTACAGAGCATCTGGTAGGAATCACAAAATCTTTTTACTGAGGAATTTTTCTGGCTCAGTATCTTCTGCATCTTTGGCCTCTTCACTAGCATGGTGTTCGTCCAGTTCCTGCAGCTCCTCATTTGTTAAGCTGCTCCCATGTGATGCAGCAGTAGCTCCACATCATTGACATTTATGTCAAGTCCAGCTTGATTGGCTAACTAAACAATGTCCTTGGTGGTGTGTTCTTTGACTAGATCCTGAATCTTGCTGGTGTCACTGGGGCATGAAATTGGATAGACATTGCACCAAATCCAGTGTTCAATCAGACTTAGTGTAACTGTATCAGCTGCTTGTCTGGTTGTCCAGTTCTCTTCTGCCATTACATGTTGGATGACATCTTACCAAGAAGAAGCTTTCCATTGGGGAATGAGTCTGCTTGAAAATCTGTGACCTCCCATCAAGAATTTTAACTGTCACTGCATCTTAACCACCTCCTATGCAGTATTTCTTGGCAATAAGATTATCAAAATGCTTGTATTTATCAATTCTATAAATTCAACCTGAAAAGAAAAATATAAAATATAATTCCAAACAAAATATTTGGAGAAAAAAGGCTGAAAAATTGCATTTTTTTAGCAAAAATGATGAAATATGGATTTTTTTATGCATTATTGATCCTGCATCCCTCTGCAAATGTTTTAATCTGCTTCAGAGATAAAAAGTGCATCATAAACAGTTTTTAAATTCTCTCTCTATCATGTATGCAACCACCCAAAATTGGTTTCAAAGTTTAATCCTAGACAAAAGACAACTATCTAGACCCCTCAATTTTGATCCTGGCACGTTTGATTTTTTTCACTCCACTCAAATAAAAAGGCTTAGTTTTTCTCTTAAGGCTCTGTGGAAGTAAATGTTTTGTAACTATTGATTTAAACATTTGACAAATTAATAATTAGGCATTCACCTTTAAATTCATAGGAGCTCAATATTGCAGCTTTGTTAGGTTTGCATGCCGCAGTTTTTTCTCGAAACATTTGCAAGTGATCGGATACTAATGTGTCTACCCTATCTATTTGGACTTTAGTAAGGCATTTGACAAGGCTTCTCATAAGAGACTTGGGATCACCTGAAGATCAGGGCCCCCAGCCTTTCTCAAGCTTTTCAGTTATCTCTAACTTCTGCGCAATAGTTAAACACACTCTTTTCACCTTCTCACCACCACTTGTTCTCTGAGATACTTTTAGCATGATAATAAAGGTACAGTTAAGCACAAACAGTGAGCAGCAATGCAACACAGCAGTGAGGCTACAGGGTACTGTAGTGCAGACTGGCCACATGTAAACAAAACACAAACACACGAAAACATATGCACTAGGGTGTGTCAATTTTGGGGGTGAAATGACTAAATTGAAAATCATGTGATTTGGTAGCAATTTAATGTAATCATTTGGCATACAAAATAATATCCTTGCTTCAGAAACAATAAAAAATAACTCCTACCTACATCAATTTTAATTTAAGAATTCTATTTTTCCGTAAATTCGTAACAAAATAACAAATGTGCGTAAACATCCTATCAACATTTAAAGTGGCAATAAGATGTCATTCAGAGTCTTTATTTGAAAGTAACCAATGCAGTCATGTCCTTTTTGCTGCGGTTCCTTGACATCAGCATTCAGCTTGCTACTTGCGCTTTGATGTAGCCTTCTTGCCTCTTGTGACTGTAAACTTGACTAGCTGCTTCTATGACCATTTTCACACATCTCTCCACACTCTGAGTGTGAGAAGGCCACTTTGGCACTTGCATTGGGGCCTCTTTAAGTTGTGTTAAATCTTTGTTTGTTATACATGTTGTCAGCAGTGGCTCCAAAACTTCCAAACTCGTCAGCTGGTCATCATCTAGTGATGTTCCTCTAAGCTTTAGAATGATTTCCACAGTCTCAGTTCGCTCTTTGGTACATTGGCTGCAGAGCATTGCTTGCAAAACTGCCTCTGGCCTAGCATACCAAGCGGATCTTCTCACCACAGGTAACACGATGTCTACCACTACTTTCCTTTGGGTTCTCAGTAGCTGTAATTGAAACAAGATGTGGTTGGGCCCCTCCATCCACATTGGATTAAGTTTTACATTGAACCAGTGAGGAAGATAAAACCCAATAATAAATTCAACAATCAACCTCAAATTCTGTAGCATTTTGCCCTTCAGTGCATGTTTGGAAACCCAAATCCTGTAGAAACGAATCACTGTAGTTAACGAACGACTGTGACTTACAGGTCCAATCTCCAAGAGAGCCAGATTTTGAGGCAACTCTCCTGATCTGATTGCTTGAACAATATGATAAGCGTAAGATTGATCCGTGCTGAGGTCTTTGATAACTTCTTCAGAAAACACTGGAAGGGGAGGGCCTACTTCGACCTTTGGAAGTTTTGTATTTATTTCTGATTCCATTGCTTCATCTAGCATGTTGCCAATGGGGCCTGACCACTTGTTGTTGCTCTTTGTAGGACCATCAAGTTCCTGGATGAGACGACGAAGAGGTAGTTCCCCTGTGTGCAAATCACATACAATCCAAACAAGCCTTCTTCCAAGTTTTTTTCTAAATGCATCATAACACCACCCTGCCATCCAGTGTTCACCGCAGTTGAGTCTCCACCAACGGCCTGCAGTGAACTGTCAAGTCTCTTTCTTGAAGCCAACATATTATTTGATCAGCAATTGCCTCTGCATGTTTCTTGCCTTCTACTTCTGCTTCAGGAACAAAGTGAAACAAATAGCGGCCACCAGGTTCGGAACACACAGAGTAGTGTTCTTCTTTGATGAGACTGGGAAACTTTCTGTCCATTCCCTCTACCTCTAGGAGAACTTTTGTGTCATCTCTTCTTCCATCAAACGAAAGGCAAGAGAGACCTTCCTCCTTCAAATCTTTTTCATGCTGATCAGATATTTCCTTCATTATTTTTTCTTGTGCTCTTCTTATCTTATTATGATCTATCACTAAGGATGTATCCTCTCGGCTGATGAGTCCTGCATCTATCCAAGCGGCAGTGGCAATCTCTGCAGTCTCTCGTAGGTCCGTATGGTGGCGAATACTGGCAAGGGCAATGTTTGAGATGTCTTTAGTGTTGTATTTCATTCTCTTCGGCGAAGGTTCAGATGGCATTTTGGAGCTATCATCTGATGTTGCTTCTTTCTGTTCATCTGAAGAGCTTTCAAAGAAGTGAGAAACCTCTTGATAGAGCTCTTCATATCTTTGGGTGGCTTCTTCACTCTTCTTTTTCTTCCTTTCTTCCCTCTCTTGAATTTTCTCTTTTTTCTTAGCAATAACAATCTGTTTTTTGGTTTCTGAATAATCTGCCGAACCAATCTGCATACTTCCTTGGCCTCCTGCCTTTGTTCTCTGCGCCTTTATAAAAGCCAGTTCCAAAACAGGGATCTTCTTCTCACAAGGACAGCGACAATCAATGTGAGGGTGAGGTTCTCTTCTGTATGAGGGAGAACAATTGGCTTCAGAACACAACTCTATGTGACACTGGCAGTTCAAAATGTCAAGAAGAGTACCAATGTGTGCAGAAATTTATTTTTCGTTGCTAGTTTTCCTTTACCAAGTGATGTCTCAACTGCTTTGTGTCACAGCTTTGTTAATTTTAGCTCAATAGTTCTATACTGATTGAGTACAGGTGGTTTGAATAGCACATTAGCTTTTTTCCATTGATGCAGAAGAGGGGGAATCATGTCCATTATGAGCTCTCTCCATGTAGTTCCTTCTATCCTTTGTATTTTGTTCACGAAGGAGTAACCCTAGTCTCAGCATGTCTCGCACTGTTGGTAGTTCTGATATGGGAAGCTCCTTGCCTGTACTGTCTAACAGGCTCAAGTGGCATGATGAGTGACCTCTTGTCTCAATTTTGGCATCTTAGGAATATCTGAAAAGAAAGAAAAACATTTAAGTATTTTATATCAATTACGGTTTCAAAGTTTAGTCATTCGATGTTCTAAAATTCAATAAAAATATATTTCTTGGGCAGTGGCGGTTCCTCATATGGGCAATATGGGCAGCCGCACAGGGCGGCATTTGTGGAGGGGCGGCATGAGCGCCTGCAAAAAAAATAAAAATAAAAATAAGAATAAATAAATAAATAAATAAATAAAAATAAAAAATAAATAAATGGCACAATTTGATCCTATAATGCAAGAGCACATTAACCGTGTCCAAAAAGGGACCTCCAGTCACACCAGCTAACTCGGCCACCACATACAAAACGAACTCATTGATTTGTCGAGCAGCAAGACCATTTCAGCAATGGTGAGCGACATCAAACAATCAAAGTTTTTTTCAATAATTCTAGATTGCACTCCAGATATCAGCCATACTGAACAGTTGTCAGTTGTGATTCGGGTTGTGTCACTGGAGGGGAAGCCCCATGTAAAGGAACATTTCATGGGGTTTTTGGAGGCAGAGGAGTCCACTGGTCAACATTTGGCATCTCTGATTCTGAAGAGACTGGAGGAGCTAAAAGTTCCTTTCATGGACTGTAGAGGACAATCATACGACAACGGGGCCAACATGAGGGGAAAAAACAAGGGTGTTCAATCCAGGCTCCTAGAAATTAATCCCAGAGCTCTGTTTGTTCCATGTGGGGCTCATTCTCTGAATTTGCTTGTGGCCGATGCTGCTAAGGGATCTATTGATGCCACAAGTTACTTTGGCATCTTGCAGAAGCTTTACAACTTGCTTTCAGCCTCCACACAACGATGGGCCATTTTGAAAAAACATGTGAACATCACATTGAAGATGTGGTCTGATACAAGGTGGGAAAGCAAGATCAAGAGTGTGGAGCCCCTGAGATATCAGGCAGCTGCAGTGAGAGATGCACTGATCGAGGTGAGGGACCACACCAAAGACTCTGTAATAAAGGTCGAGGCTCAATCTCTGTCAGAGGAGGTTGGGTCATACCACTTCGCCATTTGTTCAGTGGTGTGGCATGACCTGTTGTGCCAAATTCAGCATGTGAGCAAGCAGATGCAGTCTCCTAGCATGCACGTTGATGTTGCAGTAAATCTCCTAAAAAAACAGAGAGAGGTCTCCGCAATTACAGGGCAACAGGTTTTGTGGCTGCACAAATGGCAGCCACAGATATCTGTGAACAAATGAATGTGGAGGCTGTGTTAAAACAAAAACGGCTGAGGTCCACAAAGCGGCACTTCTCCTATGAAGCATCTGATGAGCCCTTGATTGATGCTTTGAAGAAGCTGGAGGTGACATTTTTCAATGCAGTGGTTGATGCTGCAACATCAGCCATTCAGGAAAGATTTTCCACGTTGGAAATTGTGGGAGAGAAGTTTGGAGTGCTGACACATTTCCAAAATCTCACATTTGAGGAGCTGACAGAACAATGTGTGAACCTTAGTACTACACTACACTTTAAGGGACAATCTGACTTGGATGGCAGAGAGCTTGCACAGGAGCTGAAGAACTTGCCTGACTTGCCATCAAAGACCATATCCTTGCTTGAACTGCTGACATTTATCCATGAAAGGGAGCTCTCTGAAATATATCCAAATTTGTGGACTGCTCTCAGAATTGGTCTTACTCTTCCAGTCACTGTTGCTGAAGCAGAGAGGAGCTTTTCAAAGCTGAAGCTCATCAAATCCTACCTGAGGTCAACTATGTCACAGGAACGCCTTACCGGTCTGGCCATCATCAGTATAAATCATACAATTGCTTAGCAGATTTCATATGATGATTTAATTCATGACTTTGCATCAAGGAAGGTAAGAAGAGTCAGGCTTTAGATGGCAGTTGTGCTGTGGTGCAATTTATTTTGTTTCTTGTTCAAAGTGTAGCATAATAATTACCCTCTCTTAAGTGTCTCATTCTATTTATGTGATAGAGCATTTGTACAATTTAGAAATTTGATTCTCTAGTTTATTTATGGCAGTTGTGCATTTAATTTGTATTTTTCCTGTTCATAGTATCATAATTACATTCTCTTAAGTGAGTTATTCTATTTACGTGATGAAAGATTTGTAAAATTCAGAAATTTGAGTCTTTGTTTTGGTTCTGAAGTTCCAACAATTAGTCCAATAAAAAGTTATTTTGTGAAAGAGTTATGTCTGTCCTTTATTTTGGGGGGATTCGAATGTGTGTGTGTTGGTGAACAGGGGGGGGGGGGCGCTGAAGGTGAGGTTCGCCCAGGGCGTCATGTAAGCTAGGACCGCCACTGTTCTTGGGATTACAACATACTTAGACAGAAGAATATTATGATAATAAATAATTGTAATAATCAATAATCCATACTTACAGTTAAACTGTAGTATTCGTTTAGTAGAATAACTATGAAGTGGGTACAAGAGCAATAACAGCAAACCACCATCTATGACATCTAAGAGGCGACTGAGAGTGAGGGACAGTTCTATTCATGTTGTGACTTGTACATTGTACAACAACTATATGACCTTGAAAACACTCCATATGCGATCAGTGGGATAATTCTGTGACAGATGAATAGTTAATCAATTTATGTCCTATTATTTAATAAAAGAGTCAATTTCTGAAATTTTAAGGTAAAATTGATGTAGGTAAGGATTATTTTATTTCATTTTGGTTGGCCAATTTCAAGTTTTGACATGAAAAGAGACTACCAAAATTGATTTGAAAAAAGTTGACAAAATTGACACACCCTAATGTGCACATCCATCCCTCCTTTTTACGGAGCACTATTCTGATTTAACGAACTAGTTCGCTAAATTGATCACTCAATAATGGAGAAAAATCCTCCTGCTAAATCACTCCTCCGTTATATCGAGGATTTACTGTACTCAAGGTTTATAAGCCAAAGCTTCAAGGAAAAGGGTACACACTGACAGTGTTCTAAGTGGAAGTAGTAATGAGCTTGCTCATAGCTACAAAAGATTGTTACTTAGAAAGTGTACCTAAATTGTTGGTCCTTAGTATTACTAGATTTTCAGATGTGTATCCATAAGTTCAGACCTGCATAATGGAGGCTATAAGTCAGTCTTCTTTTATTATTCAATATAGCTAGTCCTAAATACAGACATTGTCCGAAATTACAAATCTATTGGTTCCTTGGAAACTGTTTGTAAAGTGAATACAATTTTTCCAGAGGAATTAATGTAATATGGTATGGGATAATTTGTTCATGACTCGGCTCCCAAAACCTAAAAATTCATGAAAATAGACAAGTTTTTGCATTTTAAAAGAGGAATAAGCAAATATTAAAAATAATTAATATTAAATCAGTTTCATATTAAATAAAAGACCTGAAAGCTACTTTCAGACATTAATTTAAAGAAGACTTAGATGGGCTTCCTGAAGAAGGAGTCCAAAGAAGTTTGTCTGGCCTTATTTCTCCTCTCAAAATCTCCTTATATAGTAGGACTTGAAGGTTGCTATCACTCTTTGATCCATAGGCTGAAGAAGGGAGGTTGTGTTGGGGGACAGCAACACAATTCATAATTATGGATTTTCATAAAGTGAACATTTGTAAAGTGGTCATGGTGTAAATTAGGGTCATTCGTAATTGCAGATTTTCATAAAGTGAATGTTTGTAAAGTGGTCATTGCCTGTATATAATTTGGGTTTATAAAATTATTAAAATACTTAGTCAACATAATAAGATGGTTTAATATATAAGTTATAAAGTACAACTTAATATAGAATTATTATTAATAGGTATAGAGTAGGAGATTACCGTACAATAGTTTATAATATTTAGAGATTAGCTAGTTAGAGAAAATGTAAATTTATGGACAACTTATTGAGCTCTGCCCTTTTTTTTGTGAATGTAAAGTATTTTTATATAATTATTAGGGATGTACCATACTGGTATCACTTTTTAGCCGATAACCAATACTGATAATTAAAAACAGTATTGGCTGATAACCGATGCTGATATCCAGCTAGGGTTTATTAGTTTGTCATATTTTTGTAACATATTCATAAATTATTTTCTGTGTTGAAAATTTGGCAACAAAGCAATAATCCTTTTCATTAAAGATGGCAATACTGCATTAGATGTCGTAGTTTTGTTTGTTATACAATTGGACTGCAGGCCTATGTTGGGCTTAGTAAATGTGTTTTTAACCAGTTAGCCGAGTTAATATTGTGAGCTATGACTGCAAGATAGTTTTTTGGTTTTCTAGGCTTTATACCTAATTCTCAAAGGATTTACGCTTGTCCATATCCTGACCTATTTAAAGATGTGTGTATTAATAGAATAATTTATATATATATACCATATATATATGTGAAGTGATAAAACAATAAAATATTGGAAATTTTATCCTCTAAATAGTCTTTTATTCATAATTTTGGAAAAATTGTACTTTTGAAATATTGGCTGATACCGATATTGATAAAAATCTACCAATATCACCGATACAGATATATCGGTACATCCCTAATAATTATACTTTGAAATGAGTATAAATTATCATAAATTTGGCTGATTCTGCTGATACCAATTAATCAGTACACCACTAGTAGTGTTAATCATGCTGAAAAGCTGCCAAACTAAGATTTCAAGTACTGTTTGTAATGCATGAAAGGCTGAAGTTCATTTTCAGCCCCTCAGTGTAAAACTTATTTGTACCATGCAGTTTAAAATTATGCATATCTACTAAGTGGAAAAAGAATTTTTGTTTTTCCAAACAAACCTGTAATTTCATTTGGAAAAGCTATTATAGTTTGGGGAAAATGGGTGACAATATTGCTGTATTTGGAATGCTCAACTTGGGTGTTTCACTAGCCTAAGCTATTGGTAATTAGTTAATATCTTGAGCATGTAACTGTTGCTACTTTATATGACAAAAAGGAATTAAGCCAATTAAGTGATTATTTTAGTCACTATGATAAAATGATTTGCATATACTACTCTTAACACTGTGCAAGTTAGTGTGTTTTTTGGTGTATAAGACACTTTTTTTCCAAAAAAAGGGGTCTCAAAATCACCCTGCATCCTATACACCGAAGGTCATAATATTACCTTTATATGGGCTAGAAGAACTGTGGATTTTTACAAAAATTCATCATCTCTTAGTCCCTCCTGACTGTGTATTGGTTTGGCCAATTTTACACTAAGTTTCTACTCTTCCCAACTCACTGATAACAAGAAAACAGTATGTATTGCATAATGATTTACTTTTATGTTTCATAACATATAGTATAGTCTCCCATATACTTAATACTATTTTCTTATGATGAGTATGGGTGAAAGAAAACATATCACCATACTTTTGATGGAGGGCTTTAACAAAAGTCAGCCTTGCTGGTTGAAAATGACGGACATTTTCTGACAACTAGGCAGTTGGTCATAATTTTTTTCCTGAAAAAAGGCCTTGAAAATAGGGGTGCGTCTTATACAAAGGTGTTTTATACACCTAAAAATATGGTAAATAATTTTATTGAAATGTTAAATAAAATTTATCACTTGAATAATACTTGATTTGTAATTTTTCTGACTGAAATCTGAACTTGCATTAGAAAGTAGAGAGCATTTAACTAATGTATGCATTTTCTTTCAGGAGTGGTCCAATATATTTTGACTTCTGGTGTCCTGAAAGAATTAATGAGAATTACTTGTGCATCATTCATTTATGCGAGTTTTCCTTCACCTGAATACTTTTTGAAAGACCTTTAGTCTATAACTATTTTAAGAAGGTTAACTATAATAAAAACAGGAAAAATGGCAAGCATTTTGAGTAAAGGATCAGAGTTATTTATTAAGTAAGTACTATAAATAACCATATCTTATTTTTAATGAACATTTAAAAGATGCAGATAAATGATTTAAACTAAACTTAAGCACAATACTCTGTAAATATTCTCAACTATGAGAAATTGAATTGAGATACTAAAGCCACAATGAGAAAATGGGTTTATTAGGGTGTGATCTTTTGGCTGATACTAAAGTCTTCATCAAATGTGACTGAAGAAGGCATTGAGACAGTTAATATATACAAGGCTGTAGCCAGAGCTTAAAAACAGACGAGGCGAAAATAGCCCTACTGATGCCGTTCATTTTTCACCAATAAAACAAATACCAAACTCAGGCAACAAAACAATGACAAGCAGTTGGACATGTCTGTGCCTGCATTACAGAGTTGCCAACTGAAACTTTCAGGAACACTAGACTTTTGCCTAAAAAGCGATAAAGAGTGTTGGATTTGTACGACTCCAGGTAAAATCAAATTTTTGTGCTTAATAAATAATAATAAATTATTAATTATTTTATGTATAATTTTATTAATTATAATTATAATAATTGTTTATTATTAAATTAATAATAATTAATAATATAATTTGTATGAGACAGGTAAAATCCTATTTCTGTCAATTTCCTCAGATTTCCTTTGAGATTCAATTTCCCCATTGATCCAAAATGTCCATTAAGCCAGATGAGGTGGCTGCCTCATCTGCCTCAATGTGGCTACGGGTATGATATATATATATATATATATATTAGAGTGGTCCAAAAAATAATTTTTTTTAATTTTTTACCTCCACATGGCTTCTCCTGTTCCTATATCTATCAAACATCTCCATGCCAAATTTCAGCCTAATTGAATGATATTTACTAGTCACTATGAATTTCATTTTACTAATTTTCCAGTAGATTGATCTTCTGGGTTAAAAAATGAAGAAACAAGGGCAAATATTAGTTTATTTGTTTGAAAACAGATTAAATCTTGAAGAAAACAGCTTATTTTTTTTAGAAAACAGAATAACTCTTAAAGAAAACAGATTAATTTTTAAAGAACAAAAATGATATGTTTGATAGAAAATTACATTTATCATTCGTTTATAATATACATCATTACTTAAATTAGTTAGTCTTGGCGATGTTTTGCTACTAATCAGAGGATGAATTGTTTTTGTTCTTCATCCTTCATTATATGCATTGATAAGGGTGATACCCTCTTCACTGAATCATTTCATTGACAACTTTTACGTTGATTGCTGTGTCAAAACTCTTGAAAGCAATCATCCTCCATCCAGGAGTTGGGATTGGTCCTTAGGAAGGTATCCTCCACTGCCTTCTTTCCTTCCTTCATTCTTTAACAGACTGAAGATTCCCAGGGTCCTTTTGGTGACCTTTTCATACAAATTCAAATCTTCAATATTTCCTTCAAGCTTCAAATGATGAGTAACAGTGGTATTCTCGTTACGTTGGAGGTTTACGACCATCTTCCATTTGGTCTTGGCATTGACTCTGTGATTGAAAAATGCAAGGCCGATGAGATGCTCTCCAAGATAGCACAGGTGCCATTGAAGAGCTCTGGATGCTGCTTTGGAAATGGTCTGATTTGGGTACTTTTGCAAGATTTTAAGAAGCAGAATATCATTGAAAGGAGTGTTAATTCTGACAGGGGCCTCATTCCAAGAACATGTGTGGACCAAGGTGATAAACAGAGAGAGAGCGGTAATATTCTCCATCTCATGTGCTGTCAGCTGTAGTTGATGCTTGAACAGATAAATTTTGAGGACGTAGATGGCCTTGGCCATCCAGTGTGCATGGTGAGTTGGTCCTGGAGCGCGGACATATCAGTTTGCTGAAAATGAACTGGCTTTAGTGAATTATAGATCCTCATCTTCTGCCCTCTGTTTGGTTTTAAAAAACTATTATACATTAACAAAGAAGTTTTAGTTCATTTTAAGCCATTCAATCACTCATTTTTTACAAAATAATTATTCTTTCATTAAACACTTTAATCTTATCTTTTAAGGTACTTTAAGCTACTTTACTTTTACTTTATAATAATTTGTACATCCCAGAACTACACCCTTTAGTATGCACACAATGTTCCTTCTCCCCAGATTCTCTATAATTATATATATATATATATATATATAGAGTTTCTAATTTATGGTGTAATTGTTGCTTTAAAATGTACCTTAAAACATAATACAAGATAATGCTCTAAAATTAATTCAAATCTTTCTCTGATTCATCTGCAAAAATTCAAAATAAGAAAACTCTTTCCTCATAGACATAAGTATTGTAAAAAATACTGACAATCAACTTTGAAAAAAAAGTACAACTTTCTTCTCCCACTGCCTGAAGTCTACTGATCTTCTCATAAGACTATGCCAGGCTCTCCCCAGTTACATGTTGAAACAGGTCCAACAGTGTAACAAGTTTGAACAGGTTCAACACTGTAACAGCCCAATGGCTGATGTCTATTCTTCCTGTTGAATATAGTTAGTAAAAACAATCATCGTGCACATTATAAACATATATAATCTTATATTAAGAAAGCTATTATGTGGGATGGGACGATTCATCACTGCCGACTCAACTTTTTTTTTTTTTTTTTTTTTTTTTTTTTTTTAAATGAATTAAATTTATTTTTGAAGGTTAGAGCTTTAAAAAGCTAAAAATCGTGAGAAACTATTGTACTACATTAAAAAAAGATTAAAAGGTTCAGATTTTAATTAGTGGTAATTGTAGGCAATCCCATATAAATATTCAAATATTCTAATGGTGATCAATGCTCAAAGCTTAAAACTAGTTTTAATATATGGTCATCAGCATCACAATATTTTTTAAACTTTGAAGGTGGACCATGACCTACAAATTGTTTGAGATATACATATCTCGACTCTTCTGTATTTTGTATAAGGCATCTATAATGTTAATTGGTGAAGGTTAGGTTAAGTTACAGTGGAACCTCGACTTACGAACGCCTCTATTTACGACCAAATCGACATACGAACATACGCTGGGCGCTTCGATTGCGATTGCGAGTGGATCTCTCGCATATTTGCTCCGTGATTTTTTGTTTATTGCTTTATCTCTCGCATATTTGCTCCGTGATTTTTCGTTTATTGCTTTATCTCTCGCATATTTGCTCCGTGATTTTTTGTTTATTGCTTTATCTCTCGCATATTTGCTCCGTGATTTTTCGTTTATTGCTTTAATAAGCCCTTCATTATGGCTCCCAAGAAAGTGAAGAGTGATAGTGGCAGTGAAAAAAGAAAACTTAAAATAACCATTGAATTAAAGAGACAGAAAAGAGACAAAACCCCTGAAGGAGAGGTGCCCAGTGTTCTTATGGAAGGGCTCTCTCCTTCCAAACAGTAACTTCCCTCCCCCTTCCTTTCCTCATCACCATCCACTCATGCCAGCGATTATCCTCCACAAAGGTACAGTAAAATTATACAGCTTATTAAATTTAGTATAATTTTTTTCTCTTATATTTTCTCTTTATAAACTCTTACAAAGCATTAAAAGTACAATTATCTGGGGCGCTGGAACGGATTAATTAAATTTACATTAATTTCAATGGAAAAAATGGATTCGATTTACGACCAATTCGAGGTGCGAACAGGGTCTCGGAACGAATTAAATTCGTAAGTCGAGGTTCCACTGTATATAAATAAAATATTATATAAATATAATTAGTTATATTTTCAATGGTTCTTCCTAGTGTTTTTAATTTCCTTCAGTACCTATCACCACACGAAAAAGAGTAATAAATTATACAAACATTATTTGGCAATGGTGCATTCGGAGTTGAGTTGGCGGTGATGAATCATACCCTACCCGCTCTTATGATATTTTATTTGGAAAAACCCAGTTTAAGTTTAATAATTTGTAAAAATAATGATTGATACACTCTTTTGATTATAGTAAGTGAAAATCAATCATCATTAACATTTATAGAGTATATAATTTTTTTATTTGCTTTTATACTATTACGGTATATGATACAATTCTGAAAAAAAAAAAAGTTTTGCCCAGTTTTTTGTGGAAAAACCTGGGTGGGTTGGGCTTTTTCAAAAAGTGGGTTTTTTGCCAACCTTGTCTGACAGAGTCTCTTGGAACATGCGGTTTTTCTTCAATGCAAGGAACTCTTCGTACAGCTTTGACAGCTTCCTAATGCAGGAATCAACTCACTGTATAGGAATCCTTGCTCTTTGCCATACTTGCAGGGCCTCTTTGTAGGGCCAAGTTGTAGCTCTCTTTCAAGGTCTTGGACTGTTCAATGTTCATGGTGGTGAAACTGAACCAAACGAAGCACATCACCACATGTAGGTAGCCTTGCAGTTGATAATTCATTGCTGGGCTTTCCTAGAACCCACATTGCTGCAGATGAGCGAGTACTTCTAGCCATAACCTGAAAAATGAGAGAAAATAATGCATTAACCATTTAGCACCAAAGCACGATTTATATGTATTAGTCAAAAATTGCAAAAGTAAAGTAAAAAAATTGGTTAGTAGTTGATAGGTAGGAAGATAACCAAATTTTAAAAAATATATTTAAGAATAAGTAAATAATAAACTTCAAGAGACATAAGATATACACCTTACAATTTTAATCATTTAATTTAATAGCAACATCCTTACCAGTTATAAATTTGCATGTAAAGAACATACGGTAATTATATATATACGAGGTGCAATCCAAAAGTTCCCGGACTGTACTGACAAAAAAATGTAGGCTTACCTTAGGTTCTAATTACTGGCATGTTCTCTGTGAAATCATGCAAGGGTTGTCACCATACCATCTCAGATTTTGGTAAAATTTGGTATACAAAGAGATTCTAGGCCAAAAGTAATTGAATGAAAAAAAAAAATTTTATACCATGTTTGGGGGCAGACTTATGGCTCCCCCTTTTTTCAGCCCCCACTGACCCCCCATTTTTTGAATCCCCATAACTTTGTCCCTAATTGAGATAGAGAAATGAAACAAACACCATTACAAAGGAAAAAGATCTTTCAGACAGTTTATGTATTTGAGCCATAAATTAAATAGAAAAAAGTTATGGCTTTTTGAAAATTTGGGGGGGGACTAGCTCACCCCCCTGGCCAATCCCCCACAAAATTTTATTTTTTTGCAAAAAATACTTCATCTTTATCTACAATGTATAATGCAGATAAAAAAATGTGTACAGGAATACCCCGCTTTACGATGCTTCATTTTACGAAACCCCGGGTTTACGAAATTGTATTTGCGCTAAATAAAAAATTAAATGAAGAAATATAAAAGACAAAAATAAAATGCGTACATCGCGCATACCACAATCTAATATTCTGCATTACAGCAGTGCTTAGTTAGCTCGATTTTAAGACAAAAATAATATGCTTACGTCGCGCATACCATACTGTACTGTACTCTATTACGTATTCTTTTCGTACATTGCAATTACAGTACCCATCATCAATTATGCCAAAATGAAAGAGTGATAGTAAAGACTGTGACGTTAATCAGAAGAAACGAATCCAAAAGCATGTCTACTGACGCATCTATTAATGAAAACTAAATTTGCATATGTAATGTTTTGTACTATTTCTTTGTTCATTGCTTACATTTTTATTGTATTTCTTTGTTCATTACTTTCGTTTGTATTATTTCTTTGTTCATTGCTTTCATTTCTATGTTAATAAACATTTTTTTCTACAAAATTTGCTGTTTTATAACCTTTTTTTTTCGATTTTTTAAGAAAAAAACGTAACCCAAAATATAACATTACAGTAGTCCCTCGCCATATCGTGGTTCACATTTCGCGGACTCGGTGCATCGCGGTTTTTTCTAGCCGAAATACGTACTCTAATTGAGTTGACAAAGAACCGCGAGATAGGAAAACCAGCGAAGCTTGTGCTGCTTGAGCTACTTTGCCTATATGATACCGTACACGGCACACCATTGGCCGATGGATGAGACGCGACCAATCAGAGCACGCTGTTCAGTATCCTGGGTGCTGATTGGCTTAGCATTCGTCGCATCTCGATCTGCAGCCTACCGAAGCATTCAGCATCTCGCCTTGCTCAGTTCGCTTCCACGTGTTATTCATTTAGAAGAGATGTAATGCTCTTCTTTGCTGTGCAGTACATTCATCTCATCATCGTCATCACCTTCATTGTTCAGTACTGCACAGCTAATTCATCGTCATCATTCAAGTTTTAGTATCTTCGCTGGTGAGTACCCATACGAAATTTTAATGTTGGTAAAATTATTAAAAAATACTGTATATACAAATGTTTTCTTTTTAAAATACTGTTAGTCTCTTTCATACTCCGAGTGTAGAAAGTGTTTATAAGAGCGTGGGAAAGGTTTATAAGAGTGCGGGGAGGGTTTATAAAGGCGTAAAATACCTAATAAACATATCGTTTCTACTTCGCGGATTTTCACCTATCGCGGGGGGTTCTGGAACGTAACCCCCGCGATATTCGAGGGAATACTGTATATGTATGGGAAATAATGCTCTGCTTTACGAACACCTGCTTTACGAACGGGCGCTAGGAACGGAATAATTCGTAAAGTGGGGTATTCCTGTATATTTGATTCTTTCAATGGAAAATACAAAATCAAAGAAAATAACCACCAATTTTTTGGTCCTTTTTGCTGAAAACTAGGTCATTAGGTGATACAAGTACTTGGAAAACTTGGATAGTTAAATTTGGATTATAAATAAAGTAAATACAACTATTTAGAAACAATTTTAAAGCAGATAATTATAATTACTAGTTGAATTCAACTATTCAACTGTATCCAACTAAATACCATACCATGTTTAAATTTTCTTTGAAGCCAAAGCAAATTCTCTTTGAGTGAACCCATATATTATCTTTACTCCTGGCAATGTTTTCAAAACATTTTTTTGATGAACCTAGCAAATATCTTCTTTTTCTGGGAAGAAGTAGTGGTAGCTTCTTTCCTTGTGCAAAAAAGATATTTTATAGTCATGGTTTTCTTCAGAAACCTCAGTTACAAGACCAATCCACTGCTTGTTGTTATACCTGCAGATTACATAGCTGCCCACATTATACCGCATTTTTGCCTCAGATTCAGTTTGTTCTCCAATTTTGTAAGTCATGAAATTGCTAGGTTTTGAAGTTAAATATCCCTTGACATAGTTTAGTTCTAGTGGAACCACTTTGTGAAATCCTTGTGTCCCCTTCAGAGTTTTAACTGAGTCGAACCTTGTTCTTAACTTATCAGCTATCTCTGAAATCTCCTGTTCTGTAGTGAAAAAAAACTTTAGCCCAGTCAAGTTTGCCACAGCATATTTGTAGAGAGACCTAGCTGTAAGAATGTGATTTGATTTTAATCTTTGTAGACTGGCTTTATAAGCAGCTCTTTTTACAGTTCCACCCACCAATGCCATCACAGGCATTTTTTCCATGGCTTGTTCCAAAAAAATTCCATTCTGCTTTAAGGCCAAAATCTTTTTCATCATAGGTCAAATTTGAGAAGTTGTACTTATTTTTATATTGACCAGCACAACCATCTGAAAAATAATTGATTTTTTTTTATGTTAGGTAGAGTCATTTTTATATCTGCAGTAAGAACCTTCTGAAAAGTGTACACAGTGGCTGTAATATGAACTAAATAGTCACTCACAAAGCAGTAACTAATATGTTTTAGAGTTCCAGATTCCTTATGATACAAGGCAAAGGGATGGAGTGTAGCCTGTTCATTTACCCAATGGAAACCCTGAGTGGCATCTTGGATTACAAAGGTGTAATTTTCACTGAAGTCTCCTGCAACAATGATTTCATCTAAGGGAAATTTCTCTCTAAGTTCTTGAAGATAGGCACTTTGTGTGTTCAAAACATAATGATGTCTTGTTAACTTCCTCACCATTAATGAAAGCCTTTCAACAAAGTCATCCAATGAGGCATTCTGAGATTCTAAGGAAGATCAGTCTGTTCTAGTCCATTGGCTATAGGTAATCAATTCTTGATCTTGTAGCTCATCCAGAGAATAGAGGAATGTTGATACTGCAGTGGTACCAGGACAGTTTCGACATTGATCCATCATACATTTAGGTTCATTCATGTCATACAGCTTTACTCATGAGAAGCTTGGTGTCTATGTCTTTGTTCCCAATTGAGGATATCATCAGTATTGGATTCTGATGATGCGTACATATTAGGGTGGCCCCTATTTTTCAACTTTTGAAATTACTTGCTCCCAACCCCTAATCTTCTTCCAATATATAAAAAAGTGCTCTGTGCAAAATTTCAGCTCAATTGGGCTATATTAAGGTGGCCCCCAAAGGCCCTAAAGTTTCAAAATTCACCAATAATTGGTATTTCTAATATAAAACCTTTATAATTCATTTGCAAAATTTGTTTGGGGAAATAATCACAAAGCATAATTGAAAGTGAATTTTATTTACAACAAATAATTACGCCGCTTATAGGCCGCAGGCGCAGAACTTTCTAGAACCTTCCAGAAGCGGTTTTTTACGCACTTATGATACTTTTCAATTTCCGTGAATATCTCGTCCAATTTTGGTTTTAAGTAAATAATGGTTATAACTAAATTTATTGTAAATTGAATTCTCTTTTGATCATATTCTATATTTCTTTCAAATAAAATACTGTAAAGAAGATAAAAATGGTTTTATATGAAAAAATATCAATATTGTTAAAATCTGAAACTTTAGGGCCTTTTGGGGCTATCTTAATATTGTCTGATTGAGCTGAAATTTTACACAGAGCATTTTTACATGGATTAGAACAACTTTGGAGGTTGGGAGATGAAAAATATTTCATTTCAGAAAATCACACAACTAAGGGCCACCCTAGTACATATGCATACAGAATGTGTCCCATTTATTCCAGCAATTATGCACTGTTTTGGCCTTAGCTTAGCAAATGTTGAAAAACCAATTTCTGAATGATTTCTTTCTTTATATAATGCATAAATCTCCTTTAGATTTCCAAGAACAACAACTTTTAGGTTCAAGGCGCTTCTCTCCATTTTCTTGTCTGACAGAAATACAATGAGACTTACCTGGCATTATTCTTGATATATCATCATCCAAGTAGAAGCTTTGAACTTCTTCCCTGACAGTAGCTGTTAGATATTTACCCTTGGAACTGCTTAGAATTTCAGGAAAAATACCATGGTTTTTTCTCCACATTCGTAACTTGCTGAGCAAATATTTTGAAGCTCCAAAAAATTGCATGCTTTCATCAATTCGCAGTGGGCTCAAGGTTAATATCTGGACTCTTTGCTCATAAGATGACATCTTGTCGAATTCTTCCTTCAACCATATCATGATGTCAAATCTGCACACACAAACAATTAAAATAAATTTTAATTTGTCTTTTAAGACAAATTTTAAGGCTAACTAAAAACTAAACTAACTTAAAATCTGTAGCTTACTTACCTTTCAGCCTTTTTTTTATCAAGTCTAGCTAGCTTTGCTAGACCAACCTTGTTTTCATCATTTAAATTTATTCGCAGGGCATCTTCTATTTTTCTTTTTAGTGATATCTTGGCTCTCTCAAATTTATCTTGAACTATTTTAGCTTTCATATGACTTGGGATACCATCTGTAAAAATAAAATGAAATGCTTGAAAATAAAGAATTTTAATCTTGAAATTAGAAAGATTAATTAGGATTTTATATATATATCATATAAAGAATTAGCTATATATTATGTACAGGATTATATATTTATGGATTATATATTTATTATTATATATTTATTATTATATCAGGTCATCCCATAAGTAATGTCATTTTTTACGATAGATTAAGTTTAAATTAGTCCTACTTGGTTTAAGCATAAATTTTCCGAAGGTTATATCTAAGAGGAGATCTATCGTGTTTTGCTACATACTTTACAGACCTTGACCAGTGAAGATGTGTGTTTTACTTTATGTGAACCCCTCATAAACATGGTGGTATCAGAAGAGCATATCAGGCATATAATGCTTTACGAGTTCAAAAAAGGGAATAGTGCTACTGAAGCAATGCGAAACATTCAGGAAGTTTATGGCAATGATATTCTGCATGTGAGGAAATGTCAAAGATGGTTTCAAAAGTTTAGGAATGGTGACTGCTGTTTGACAGATGCAGCATGCTCTGGACGCCCTGCTGAGTTTGATGATGACCTGCTGTTAGCCGCACTTGAAGAAGACTGTTCAACAACTGTCTAAGAATTGGTCCAGAAACTCAATTCATCCCCGTCCACCATCCATTGACATTTGCAACAACTCAGGAAAGTGCTTAGTTAGGAAAATGGGTGCCACATAAATGTTGGTTGACAATCTGAGGGTGTGGGTAAACATTACCGCAGCTCTTCATTCCTGTGAACTCCAAGATCCATTTTTGCACCATTTAGTGACTGGTAATGAAAAGTGGATACTGTACCAGAATGTTAAGCACCATCGACAGTGGGTTTGTGCCGGAGAACCAGCAAAACCACAGCCAAAACCAAATCTTCACCCTCGGAAGGTGTTGCTTAGTGTTTGGTGGGATAAAGGTGGTGTAATACACTTTGAAACCTTACCACACAACCAAACAATCACCACTCAAGTCTACTGTCAACAACTGGATTGATTGAACACTGCACTAAAAGAAAAGAGACCTTCTTTGGTTAATCGGAAAGGAATCGTGTTCCACCACGACAACGCACATCCTCATACCGCTCGGGGTGGGGAAAATTTCCACATCCTCCATACTTCTTTAGATGACCTGCACACCAGTCTTTGTACATTTTTTGCCTCAAAACCGCCTGAATTTTATAAACATGGCTTTGAAAAGCTTGTAGGACATTGGCAGAGTGTCATTGATTCTGATGGAAAAAATATACTAGATTAAAAAGTTTGATGAGTTTTTTTTGTCCTTCAAATTCTGATCTAGAAAAAATGACATTACTTATGGGATGACCTGATATATTTATATTATATATTTTATATGGATTATATATTTATGGATATGTAAATGCAAAAAACTTCACTTTTTTCTATGTGAAGGTCAAAATATAATAATTAAAACCCACTCTAATAGACAGAGTTTATTTCCACAACAGTTTCGATGCCCACTGGCATCTTCTTTGGGTGGATACAGAAAAACAAATGAACCAAAAACAAGAGGGAAAACAGTCCAGGGACCATTAAGAAATTGTCTATTAGAGTGGGTTTTAATTATCATATATGGATATGTACTTAGGCATTTTGAAAGGTGAAATTGTCAAAGATCCCAGGGTAATGTTGGTTTCATCTGTCACTGTAAACTCTATCCTTGTGCTCCATTGTACATGATGCGATGTCTTCTGATGAGTTGCTGCTGCTGTCAACTATATTGACTTTTTCTGTGCTGACTGGCCCAGTTGCTTTAAGCTTTGTAAAACAATTTGTACATACAAAGCTACCTTTCGTGAAGCCACATTCTGGATCACTTTTTTCAATAAATTCCTGTTGTGACATTGGTCTTAACCCAGCAGTTATGATCTTATGAGTAAGAAAAGGATTGCAACAAATGCACTTATAATTTTTACTCATTTTCTTGTTCAAAATTAATTAAATTTCTCTATACCAACTTAATACCTGAAAAAAAATTATAATAATTATAATTTAAAAATAATTATAAATAAATTTGTACCTCATAGGCTTGTTTAGTAGGGCGGATCGAAAATGAGGTTTTTAAACTTTTTTTCGAAATTCAAATATGGCTAGTGCGAAAAATATGTGGGTGCTATAGATAATGACTGTGCATAAATATTAGTCCTGCGAAATTATATCTTCAGGTGCCACAAAGCCGTCGAAAAAGTGAAATATAATGATTTTCTTATATTCTGCATTAGTACAATAACTGAAACTTACTTGTTATTATTATATATTAAGTGTTCCAATTACCAAAATAGTTACTGAATTACGCAGCTCTTAGTTTATTTAGATCAATGTTCTTTTGATTAATGATCTAAATAATCCAGAACTCACCACGAGGAGGTGGCTGCGTGTCGAGCTCCACCCATGCCCTCCCAACCACCCATCCTTGCGCAGTTTTTTTCTATTAACGTTTTATTTAAACTTTATATTCAGCTTTACTTTCGAATGATGGCATTTTTTTACTTGACTGAAGTGTTGATCTTATGAAGCCATCTCGCGCGTTCAATCCAAATACTTTTGATGATGCTTCAGTCACTAATTTTACCATTCTTTCTACTACTTGTGTATGACAAGGGAATTTCTCGAATGGAGGGGTACTCTTGTTTTCTATGAATTCTTCAATCTCATTTTCTGTCAGGTGTCTTGTCACAGGTGGTTCAGTGACAATGCATTTTTGCCAATTAATTAAATCAGTATAATCAGTAGCTTCAAATTGAATAACAGGTACTGTGAAACGCCTCACAACTTTTTCCTTGTTTGTTTGCCTTGCTTTCTTTATTCGCCTCCACGCTAATTCTCTTATGGCGCTGCAGTCATCATGAATCATTGATGCTAGAATATTTTCTGGATTTGCAAAAAATGCATTTCTTTGTATGACAGGTTTTACAATATCCTTTACTTCGTCATTCAGTGTTCTTGTTAGTTCAATAGTTTTGAAAACATGTTTTGAGCCATTGACAAAAGACGTACTTTGCTTAATAGAAAACCACATTGGGATGTAGACCTTCATTATAAAAGAAGCAATGTTCATGAGGTTCTCAGATGGACTTACAGTTGAAACGTATAGACGAAGCAAACGATTTGCTGTAGTCAGCCATCGTGAATGTGCCATTTTGCCTGGACTAGTACGATGAGCAAGATCTGGAGAGCAATATCCCTTTGTTATGGCCTGATGAATATCAATTAGATATTTTTGGTCGGTGCTAAGATCTTCACAGTCTACAGTTGGTTCCTCAGCATCAATCCTTTCAAACTCGACAATAGGAAGACTCTCACAGTTCTCTAATTCCCTGCCAATAGGACCGGTGAATCCGCGGGGGCCAGATGTTTTTCCATCCAGCTTTGCAACTAAATGGCGTAATGGCAATTCATTGGCATGGAGCTGGCACACTAAATGTTGAACTGGCTTCTTCAGCTTCAATTCTATAAGCCTTATAACGCCTCCCTTTTCTCCAGTGTTGACTGCTGCCCATCGCATCCAATGGCAACAAGGTTTTCCAGGTTCATGTCATTATTTCCAATATACTCAAACATTCCTTTACATATTTCTTCAGCTGATCCAGAATTCACAGAATAATGGCCCAAATAATCTGAACCAGGTTCTCTCACTAAAGTGATATGTTCTTCTGTTACCTTCTTCTGATATACTTTGGACTCTTTTTTTCTTGGAAGAGTGTAGAATCTTTTCGACCATCAAAATAGATTCCTCTGATTGGGACCTGATTTTGATCTTTCATAATTTCTGATCTCTTCTTTTGTCTTTCTCTTCTGATTTTACTCCTATCCACTACTTCAGATGTATTGTCAATAGAAACTTCTCCAATATCTTGCAATACTGCACTAACAATGAATGCTGCAGCTCGATCTGAAACTGCAGTCCTGTCACAAGCAGTAGCCACTGAAGGTAGATTTGTAGTTTTCCTTTTCTTGAATAATTGTTCTTCAGGTTGTTCGAGCTTTCTCTTCGAGCTAACTGGCTCTGGAAATGTATCGTCTGATATTTCGCCAGATTCACTTTCACTATTTGATGTCGATGATGATAATTCAACATTTGTATCCTGCAATTTCTCCTGTGAAGATTCTTTGGTGAGCCTCACAGCTTCTTTTTGCTTTCTTAGCAACGTAGATGCTTTTTTCTTTGAGAGTGTAATATCTACTCTATCAATAAACAGTTTTCTTTCACTCCTTTGATCTAAGAGGAACGTTACTTCTTCCTTTGGAACCGTTTTTTCTTTGAGACAAGAACATTGTGTTAGTACTTTGCACTTGCACGCTGCAATGTCAAAAAGTTTCGTGTGTGCTTCTTTTTTGAACATATCAATCTTTGCTTTGTAAGCTTCAGAATTTTTTCTGCTTTGGTATGGCTTCATAATGACACGATACTTTTCGTGGTAGCTTCTGAACATTGTTTCAATTCGCCTGTCTGACAGAATTGGGACGGAAGCACTTTCCCAAATTGTTTTCAATTTATCAACAACTTGTTCTAATATTTGAGATATTGAAGGATCTTTATTAGTATTCTGTTTCAAATCGTTTCTTACAAACAAGTAATATTTAAAAACTCCTTCGTATGTAGGAAGATTCCTGTGCCACAAATCTTCCCCCATACCAAACATGGGGCACTCAGTTGAGGCCCTGGTTGATTTTGCACAAACTCGAGACATTCTGAAAGTATACAAATCTGAAAAAGGAAGAGCTAATATCAATTATACGTTAATTTCAGTTAATAGTACATGGCAAACTTAGGGCAACACAATACAGAAATGCAAAATATATAAGAAATATACTGTAGTTTAGACTATCTGAGTAACGCCAACAACAGAACACCCACCTGCTACGAGAGCGACAGCTACACTGAACCGAGGTACTCACGTGACAGCTGAGTGAGCTGACTATAGAAAACTGTTTTTAGAGAATAGAAACTTTTTTTAAAGGTTGACTGAGCTATTTTTATACAAGTGTGAATAAATTCTTGTCTATTGTGCATCGTGGACTCTTCTGTAATTATTGGTTAAAATCTGCTTTTTTCAATTTTTTTCAATATTGAAGGTCATTGTGGCACCTGAAGATATTAATGTTATGATTTTAAATTTATACCAGCTTATTTCCTCACTACTCCACACATTTTCCACACTAGCCAATTTGAAAATTCGAAAAATGAGTTTTTCACTCCGCCCTATTGTTTAGTTCAAGTTAGAGGTCATTAAATAAAATGTAAAAAAATAGTGTGGAACGTTAATCTACTTCCATATAAAAAGTGGCTAAGTTATTTTCATTGATTTTGTATTTTCCATTCAAAGAATCAAATATACACATTGATCTGCATTATACATTGTAAATAAAGATGAAATATTTTTTGCAAAAAAAAAATTTCTTGGGGGTGGGGATTGGCCAGGGTGGTGAGCTAGCCCCCCCAAATTTTCAAAAGGTCATAACTTTTTTCTATTTAATTTACGGCTCAAATACATAAAGTGTGTCTGAAAGATCTTTTTATTTCCTTTCTAATGGTGTTTGCTTCATTTCTCTATCTCAATTAGGGACAAAGTTATGGGGATTAAAAAAATGTGGGAGTCAGTGGGGGCTGAAAAAAAGGGGGGGCATAAATCTGCCCCAAAACATGGTATAAAATTTTTTTTTCATTCAATTACTTTTGGCCTAGAATCTCTCTGTATACCAAATTTTACCAAAATCTGAAATGGTGTGGTGACAAATTTGATTTTTTTTTGCATGATTTCACAGAGAACATGCCTACTGCTGTCCCCTTCGAAGTAGTCTCCTTGGGAGTTGATACAGCAGGCCCAACAATTTTCCCACTGTTGGAAGCACCTCAGGAACTCCATTTTGGGGATGTTGTTCAGCACCTCATGCAATTCCGCCTGAATCTCCTCAATGTCAAATCGTCACCCCTTCAGCTGGATCTTCATCTTGGGGAACAGGAAGAAGTCACAGGGGGCTAGGTAGGGGGGGGGACCATTGCCATGTTGTTTTTGGCCAAAAACTGCTGCACAGACTGAATTTGGCAGGAATCCACCTGATGTTGAGTTCCTCCGTGAGAATGTGTTGGCATGAACCAAATGATAGGCCAATGATGCTGCAGATGTCGTTAATCATTCGCCGACGGTCCTCGTGGATGGCTGATGCACTTATTCAACATTTTTGTCAGTTCTGCTGGTTGAGGGCCGACCAGAATGTTTGCCCACATTTGAACTGTGAGAACCACTTGAAAGTCTGGCTTCTGCCTATGGTGTCATCACCAAATGCTTGTTTAAGCATTCGTGGATCTCCGATGCGGTTTTGCTGAGTTTGAAGCAAAACTTGATGCACACACGCTGCTCCTTCAAGTCTGCCATTTCTCCTCTTGCAAAAATCACATAAAACAAAACCACTATCAATAAGGCACAAAACCGCTCATGAAAAAAAAATGCATGCATGTATCACCGTGTCACTTGGCACACTGCTTCACGATAAAGCTGTTTAGCGCTGTCTAATGGCCCAAGTTCGTACTATGGCCTGTTAGCACTTCACACTGCCAGTCCGGGAACTTTTGGATCATACCTTGTATATTTATATTGAATAAATATAATACTATGAATTAATTCTTAATATATATAAATTAATACTTACATGAGATACTATTCCTAAGCTCATGAAGTTTGAATGAACTTAAAACCGTCCTCCAACAAGTTTAAACTTGAAATGATGCAGGAGTAAATGATTTGTCTGATTCACAGACAGCATTATACAAGAAATTGAACAATTGCATCATCCTCTGAAAGGTGGGTGGAGTCAATGTGGCATGATGGCTGCGTCCTCTAAAAATGAAGCAGGTAGAAAATGATTAGCTAATTAATTAATTGAAAATGTGAAAATCATAGCAACCTCTTATTATGTACTGAATCAACAGATATTTTTCACAAAATCACTTCACATCCAAAGGAATAAGAGCAGCCATGTGCAGAGCATTTCCGACTATTTTGAAATTTTAGCCCAAATTTTGGACCACCCTAAATTTTTATATATACATATATATATATGCAAATAACTGCAATGACCGCGCAGTATATAAATGAATAGAAACGACATAAGTATTAAGGAACGTTCTGCACACGAGGAGGAGAGATAACGAAATAATGAAAAATGAGGCGAACCGCCTGGGAAACGAACCCAGGGCCTTCCAGAAACGTTCCTTAATACTTATGTCGTTTCTATTCATATATATATATATATATGTATATTGTGTATATATATATATATATATATATCGAAAGACGCCTATGATTTGTGGTGTTTTCATGGTAGACCCAGATTAGGACCAGTGTACATGAATGTGTAGAAGTCGGGGTCAGTATAAGGCGGCCATAAGGCGATGTAAACAGGAAGAGGAGTCTATTCGAGCATCAAAAGCCTGTGAAGCTTGCATAAATAATGATAATAAAAAATTTTGGAAATTTGTTAAGAATCAAAAAGGTGTCAAAAATGTCCTCCCTCCGACAATCGATGGGGTGTCAGGCCGTAGGCCTGTTCAAAAATCAACTTTTTCTTATTTTCATAGGTTTCTGTACATTTTCCCATGCTTTTTGACCTGAAAAAGTCGAAAATCAAAACTATTTTGACCTAGGATGTTGGGAAGCATTGCTGCATGGAGCTTTAAATTTTCTGCCTTGAAATTGGCCAAAGCGCCAATTCCGGGGTCCCTTGAATTATGTTTTGCACTTTAACTTTTGATCTAAACAAGATAGAGCAACAAATTAGGTATCAAATGAAAGAGCATAAAATTAATAAATAATAATAATAATAATAATAAATAATAATTAATAATAATAATAATAATTATCTATCACTTTTCAGGAAACAACAGAAACTCAATCAGAATCTAGAAAACTATCTACAAGTTACAACTTCACAATGGCATTAAGCAAGGAGCTGAGGGAGCTCTATGGGCGCACAGTTGATATCTCAGAACCTCCACGTATTGTCCACAGGCAGGTGTCAACTGGGCCATCTACCAGATCTCTCACTGAAACTTTCCTGGTTGGATACCCTTCAGCTTTTATCAGTGGTTCCCAGCTTCCCACCAACAGACAGGCGTTCCAGTATTTCCTTAATCTTCAGAATTTACCGGAAAATGCAGGGAGGCCCATGGTTCGAGACCTTGCATATGAAACAGTTGAATCTATCATCCCATTCTGGCAGATGGCTAGGATCAAGACAATGACCAAGTACAACGCAATGAAGCTCTTCATGAAACTACATGAGAAACATCGTGCTCTGGTGAAAAGCAAAGGAAGAGCAAGTAACCCTGGAGGAAAAAGAGGAGCATTTGTGTTGGAATTAGACAGCCTGTTCGATATAGGAGCTCCAGATGCAATCCAGGAAATACAGAACAACAGACTGTTATCCAGAGAGAAGAAAGATGAGGATATCAGTTCTACGAAGACCAAAAGACTGAGAGGAAAGGTCATATGTCTGGTCATGACAAGATTTTTGAGACAAGATCCCAGCAAGCAGCGAGGAATGAAAGACTGCAGCATAGACAAGAACAAGGTAAAACTAATTACTTTGAACGTTACAAAAGTTTTAAGTTTTACTCCATTGCGATATTTAGCATGTACTTAACAATTACTGTCTTAACATGTTGTACTATTTTACAGCTGCAGCAGAACAAGAGGCAGTTGTTCATGTGGATGACATTACCTGGGGTGACTCAACTGACAACGACGCTAACACAGAGGACATGGATTACCATCAGCCTCGTCCTGGATGTTCTCACCATCAAGACACTGTGACTAGTGTGACTTTGACGTTTCCAAGGAAGGTCATGGAATGTGATGTCATCTGCAATACAGCTGATCGTCTTGGTTTATCAGACAATCAAGTTACTGCCATGGTTTCTGCCACCTTGAAAGCTGGAGGGGCTGGATCTGGATAACTTCGTCATCTCAACCTCACAACACGTCGCAACAGAATGCTGTCCAGGTATAATATCAGCCAGAGTCACATGTTCAAGTTTTGTGAAAACCCCCCACAGTACGCTGCCTTACACTGGGATGGAAAGTTGCTCAAAGATGTCTTGGACAGTGAACCTGGAAGTACCTCAGAGACTTTAGCTGTGCTAGTGTCTGGTCCACCTTCATACACTGAAGGAAAGTTATTGGGAGTACCTGTCATTGACAATTCTTCTGCCACAGCTCAGGCTGAGGCTTCAATGGATTTACTGGAGACATGGGAACTTACGGATAATGTTACTGCCCTTGTTTTTGACACTACATCCAGTAACAGTGGAGTTCACAGAGGAGCTGCCAAACTGCTAGAGAAAGTGCTGAACAAAAAGATGTTTTATCTGGCCTGTCGACATCACATCCTGGAAATCCTAGTAGGAGCAGTTTGGGAGAAGCTGTTTGGGAAGGTGAAGGGGCCAGATAATCCCTGGTTTGAGCATCTGAAGGATGTTTGGACGGACTTGTCCAAGGAAAACCCAAAGATGCTGGCTATCAACAGCAAATGGCTGAAGGAAAAGAAGAAGAACAGTGAAGAAATACTCCATGACATTCTAACAGCAGAAAGGCTTCCAAGAGCCGACTACAGGGAAATGGCTGAACTGACAGTCATTGTTCTTGGAGGAACGCCTCCTCGAGGTATTCACTGGAGTCGACCAGGCGCCATTCATCAGGCCAGATGGATGGCCAGAAACCTGTACTCCATGAAAATGCTGATGTTTGCAGATCAACTTGAGTACGACGAAGACACTGTATCAAAGCTGGAAAGACTCAACACCTTCCTTGCACTGTTCTACACTCCTGTATGGATGATGTCAATGTCTGCTGCAGATGCTCCCGTGAATGATCTAAGTCTAATCCAGGACATGTTGAAGTACAAGAAAACTGACCCAGAGCTTGCTGATGCAGTACTTAATAAGATGGAAAACCACAAATGGTACCTGACGCAGGAAGTCGTGCCATTTGCCCTGTTCAGCAGGAGATTGAGTGACACATTGAAGCACGACATTGCTGCCCAGTTACATGCCTCTGAGAAGCCAGACAGCTTCAGAACAGGAAAGCCTCTATTCCAGAGAGTCACAGCTAAGACCACCCTGGTTGATCTCATTGGCCCAGAATCACATTTCCTGCTGGACACACTGAACATTGGATCCGAGTGGCTTCTGGAACCTGTCACGTCTTGGCCACAGAATGAGGACTACAGAAAAGCGCTGGACTATGTTAAGAATCTGAAAGCGGTGAATGACATTGCTGAATGTGGTGTCAAGATGATGAGCGACTTTGCAAATGTCATAACAACAGATGCCAAGCAAAGGGACTATCTCCTTCAAGCTGTGGAGTTCAACAGACGCCGCTTTGACAGCTTCAAGAAACAAACTCAACAACTGACTGTGTAAATGTCATTATGAAATTAATCATCATGTAATGCTTTCACTTCTTGATCGATTAGACTTGTGACAAAATGTTAATCTCAAATTTGTGTCATGAATAAGGCACCTTGTCTGCCTTGAGTGTGAGAAAATGAATTTTGTGATATTTCTGAAATCTTTGTATGTACCAATGTGCCATTTCTTGTTCCAAGACTATCATAATTGTATAAGTTAGAAAGAGGATTAAAAACACTTTAATTTGGTGCCTATTTTGTTGCTCTATCTTGTTTAGATAAAAAGTTATAGTGCAAAACATGATTCAAGGGACCCCGGAACTGGTGCTTTTGGCCGATTTCAAGGCAGAAAAATTAAAGCTCCATGCGGCAATGCTTCCCAACAACCTAGGTCAAAATGGTTGTGATTTTCGGCCTTTTCAGGTCAAAAAGCATGGGAAAAAGTACAGAAACCTATGAAAATAAGAAAAAGTTGATTTTTGAACAGGGGAGGATGAAATTGTAAAGCTGTGGAAAAACCACTATTCTAACATTCTTAACAGTGTGAGTAGGGATAATCTTAAGATAGATTGCAGCAAAACGATTGTGGGAGGGACAAGGGAAAATACTTTGATATCATTTTCTGAAGTAAAGAGGTTAATTAAAGAGTTAAAGACTGGTTCTACGTCAGGGGTAGATGAATTATTGAATGAGCACTTAAAATATGCAAATGACGTAGTATGTCTGCATATATCATTGCTCCTATCAGCCATGCTTGCTCATAGCTATATCCCTACAGAGTTCATGGGGGTATATATCTTGCCCCTGGTCAAAAAAAAAGTACGGGTACATTCTGTCCAGCAATAATTACAGGCCTATTGCTATCGCTTCCTGCTTCTCGAAACTACTAGAAAAACTCTTGTTACTCCGATTAAATGATTTCCTATGGACATCTAATCAGTTTGGCTTTAAAAGGTCCCACTCAACTGACCTGTGTATCTATGTACTTAAAGAAACAATATCTAAATACATTGACAGTAAATCAACTATTTATAGCTGTTTCCTAGATATAAGTAAGGCGTATGATAGGGTGAACCACAATATTTTATTTGCAAAACCAGAAGACAGGAAGGTTCCCATGTACATATTAAATTTATTAAAATTTTGTATTTCCACCAATCTTTCACCATTAGGTGAGGCAATGTACTATCCGAGTGTTTTGGCTCCTTTTGCGGGGTGAGACAAGGCTCCTTGCTCTCCCCTATGCTGTTTAATGTGTATATTGATGGATTAATTGCTTCACTTAATGAGGCAACAGTGGGATGTTGTATAGATAACACAAGGATAAATAACTTAGTTTATGCCGATGATATGGTGTTAATAAGTCCCTCTGTTAAAGGTCTGGATTGGCTACTAAAAGTCTGTGAAGTGTATTCGCAGAAACATGATATTCTTTTTAGTGTTACAAAAACTAAGGTTATGCAATTTCATCCTAAAAGCTGTAATCAGCCAGCTGATATAAGGTTTAAAATGAATGGTGAAGTAATTGAGGAAGTACAAGAGTTTTAAGTATTTGGGTCAAACTATTACTAGCTCCTCGAGTGATGACTCGGATATAAGAAAACAATCTCAAAGCCTATGTGCTAAAGTGAATATGACCATAAGGAACTTTTGATTCTGTACAAGTGAAGCTAAAGACACACACACTTGTATTTTCTGCAGTAATATATATATGGATAGCAACTCTGGGTGAATTACAAAAATGGTTCTGGCAGAACCCTAAATTTGCTGTACAACAGGCCTTTTAGACTTTTACATAAATTACCCCCAAGATGCTCAGCTTCTCAAATGTTTGCTACCCACAATGTCTGGAGCTTCTCAGAGGTAACGAGACATGCTCAATACAGTCTAATGCAAAGAATTAAAAAATAAATCAACCCGATCATCCAAGCTAGCCATGAGTCCTGCCATTTATCCTCTAAGTTATGGACTTCTTGGTACGAAAATGTCTGTCTGTAGCTCCACTTAACTTCGACATTACATTATTATTTCTAATCAATTTTATATATTTCTATCCTTAGTATATGAACTGTCATTGTATTATTAATATTTGTCATATGGACTATAGTCTGCCAATAAACCTTTTTATTTCATTTCATTTTCATACGGTATATATATATAATAATATATATAATATATATATATATATACACACCGGTGTGTGTATATATATATAGTTAAGGAGGATGTGACCAAAGGCAGGGGATGGGGACTTACAAAAGGGAGTGACAGGAAATTAAAGAAGATTGGAAATAGAAGATTGAAAGGGGAAGAAAGATTAGAGAAATATAAAAGAAAATAATAATAATAATAAATGATGGTGATGCAAATGAGGTTCTTGATAAAATAATAGTGACTGATGGATGATTGGATATAATAAACAAATTTTGTTCATTATATCCCCTCATCCATCAGTCACTATTTCTTATTACCACCACTAAGTAATAGTACTACTATTTTTATCACTTAATATGAAGGGCTGCATAGGTGTGGAATTCAGCCATGTAGGCAGTACTGGTCCACCAGGATGCGTGTGTGAATGGATGTGGACACTTTAGTTCCTACCTACCTTTTATCATCTTCCCCATTCTTTAATCATTCATATTTGAGCTGTTTCTGCTTTCTCACCCCAATCCATTAGGAAACAAGATTTTTTGATTGATGATGATATCTTCAGTCACACCTAATGAAAAAATTTGTATTGGTCAAAGCTTGTGCCCAAATAGATCCATTTTCTCATTTGTGGCTTTACAATGTGTTTCTGGTTGTTTTGAAGACATTTTAGCGGAACTGAATAAATGAGATGCCACTTCCTTAACTTGGTTTTAGAATTTTTGTGTGATTTTACAGAATCGCTTGATTGTACGTATCTACTAGGGGCACTCAATATATTTCACCCAACCCTTTTTCTTAGCTAAATAATAGGCCATGGGGCTGAAGTGTCTTTTGGGCCATAAGTTTGAACTTTCTGTGCTTCACATAACCAGATTTTTTCCAGTTTGAACCCTCCCCTCCTCATATAAAACTGATGGTTAACGCAGTTTCAAAAATGGCATCTGACACTGATGTGCATCATAAATGGAGTCATTATCGAGTTCTTAACCATGGAGAAGGAAACAGTTGGAAATATTCACAAATGTCTACAAAACATTTACAGAGATGCTGCTGTTGATTGAAGCACAGTTGGATGCTGGTCTAGACACATGAGATCATTGGAAAGAGGAAGGTCCAGCCTCGATGATGAGCCACACAGCAATTGCCTGGCATTGGCTTTGACATCTCACATTGTGCAATGTGCTAGCAGCATCATTCGATCAAATTGGTGGTGCATCACATATGAGGAGTTATCACTGGAGCTAGGAATTAGTGAAGGAAGTGTGAATACGATAATTCAGCAACTGGGATACTCAAAAGTGCGTTCATGGTTTGTTCCTCGCGAACTGACTGAAGATCATGAGGCCCCAAAAAAAGATTGTTTCCGAGTCATTGGTTCAATATGAGACAGAAAGGGATGACTTCCTTTCATGAATTGTGACTGGGGATGAGACTCGGGTACACCACTTTGAATCTGAAACAAAATGCCAATCCATGGAGTGGCATTACGCAGACTCCCCATTAGGGTGGATCGATTTTACATTTTTTTCGATTTCCATATTCTAATAGACAAAAACTTGTGCATGCATGAGAAAATAGCCTCTGCAAAATCTTAGCTTAATAGGTAATCATCTTCTGCCCCTGGCAGAGCGATGAAAATCATATTTTAGTAGTCAAAAACGTATTTTTCTTATAATTTTTAAAATATTTCAATATGCATCAAAATTATTCCTAATAACTATAAAGTCGATGAAAAAGACCCCATATGATCGTTTTTCCAAGCGCGTTGTCCTACGTTAATAACTTTTGCCCCCGGCAACAACGTCAAATGTTGAAAAAATAGGTAATTTATATACATATTTTCAGATTGGCTCTTTGTCTTAAATAATGCATTTATATATTTCCCATAGCATTTATATCGTTGCTTAGGCATGAAATAACACACGCGCAAAATTTTATGACTCTAGGCTAGGGTTTAAAGGTCATCTCTGGTGAGTGCTGCCAGCAGCAGCTGCCACTGACGTGCCAGTCGAAAGGGTGGAGCCATTCGCATGATTGAAATGAAACTACAAAGGCCAGTTCAGTAGATCATATGCCTATTACATGGTAATGAATTATCACTGCGACACCTCATTCAAGACTTGGACGGCAAAACAACTGGGCCAATGGGCTTTACTGGACCAGTTGGAAAACAACTGAACGACTGCGAAAAACTTCCAATTACAGAATTCGATGCCATTCCATCTCCTGACATTGACATAGATGATGCCGAGTTGAGCACTGACCAAAAATATTTGTTAGGCATCTACAGAGCAGTGTCGAGCGGTAGCTGCTCTTCAGCTCTCACAGCTCGAAATCCAGGTAAGATGGCGCATTCCAGGTGGCTGACAACAGCAAATAGATTCCTGCGCCTCTATGTTTCAACCAGTGAACCCTCCAGCACCTTCAACGAAATTGTGCGATTCATTATGACAGTTTACGCACCAATTTGGTTTAAGATAAAGAAAAACTCCAGTTTCACTGAGGGCGCAAAACATTTTTTCGAAATGATGTGTGTCTCTCAGACCATGCCTCAAAGATCTAAGACAATCGCCAACAAAGTCCTCCGTAGAAATTCTTTCTTTGCTCACCCAGAAAATATTTTGATCTCCATGCTACATGCCGATGAGCAACACACAAGAGAATTGGGATGGAGAAGAATATTAAAAGCACGATCAAAACAATCACCAGCGGGGGAAATTTGAGCCTTCGCCATGCCTGAGCTGCTCTACGATAGTCAAAACTATTACGAAATGATCAACTGGCAAATGGCTGAGGTGACCGAACCCCCCGTTACAAAAACAATACCTGATACCCGAATAAAAGAGTTTGTTGAGACGGGAGACCAGCCTGATGGACTGATCCCACTATTCCCTTGTCATACTCAAGCGGTCGAGAGACTCATCAAATTAGTAACCGAAGCCTCTGCCAGTGTAAGTGGAATAGAAGAGAGGGACGGATTCATCCGCTCCCATCTTCACTCCCAAACAAAAATTCCACGATTTGATTCTAAGAAAGATTACCATATGTAAATCGACATGCAGCCAAAGGAAAGGTGGTTTGGGGCTGGATAGGGTGGAACTCGACGTACAGCCACCTCCTCGTGGTGAGTTCTAGGTTGCTAATTTTATAAAATTAGCAAGCGAGGAGCTGTACTTAGTACTTATCGTACTTATAACATCGCATTAACGTAATTATAATCCACATTTAGACTTTTCTCGGGGACAGAAGATATTACTCTAGAGTCATAAAATTTTACGTGTGTGTTATTTCATGCCTAAGCAACGATATAAATGCTATGGGAAATATATAAATGCATTATTTAAGACAAAGAGCCGATCTGAAAATATGTATATAAATTACCTATTTTTTCAACATTTGACGTTGTTGCCGGGGGCAAAAGATATTAACGTAGGACAACGCGCTTGGAAAAACGATTATATGAGGTCTTTTTCATTGACTTTATAGTTATTAGGAATAATTTTGATGCATATTGAAATATTTTAAAAATTATAAGAAAAATACGTTTTTGACTACTAAAATATGATTTTCATCGCTCTGCCGGGGGCAGAAGATGATTACCTATTAAGCTAAGATTTTGCAGAGGCTATTTTCTCATGCATGCGCAAGTTTTTGTCTCTATTAGAATATGGAAATCGAAAAAAATGTAAAATCGATCCACCCTACTCCCCATGCAAGAAAAAGTTCAAAATGGCTCCCTCTGCAGGAAAGGTTATGGCCACCATCTTCTGGGACATGAAAGGGGTGATTCTGGTGGACATTATGGAGAATGGACAAACAATCAACTCAGAGGCATATATTGCTACCCTACAGAGATTCCAGGGACATAGAAAGTGAGTTTGACTGGAGAGAAAACTGGAAGACATCCTTCTTTTGCTCGATAACGCAAGACCACACAACAGTTTGCAAACAAGAGAGGCCATCACAAAACTGCGCTTGACTGTGTTACCCCACCCTCCATACAGCCTGGATCTGGCACCTTCAGACTTCCATTTGTTTGGGCCAATGAAAGATGCTATTTGTGGAAGAAAGTTTGAGTGATGATGAGGTTGTTGAGGTGGTTAAGAGGTGGCTGCAGGGGAACCTAGCAGACTTTTACAAGCAAGGAATAAAGGCCCTTGTTTTGAGGTGGAGGAAAGCCATAGAAAAGGATGGAGACTATGTGGAAAAATAAAAACTTGTAAAAAAGGTATGTAACTACTTGTGTACAAAATTTCTGGAACTTACAAGTGAACTTGGAAAGAAAAAAAAAGGTGGGGCAAAATATATTGAGTGGCCCTTGTAATTTCTCCTATATAAAACTAATTGTTACCAGTTGCAATTCTTCTTTAAAGATATGCCTATTCAAAATTATAGTCAGACAGCATAACTTAGGGACATAATAGAAAATTAGAAAACAGATTTGTAGATTGGATTGGTAAAAATAAAAACTTTGTCAGTGAATGGTAGATTTTTGGAATGACCTGCCATTTGATGTAGCAATTAATAGACCCTTAGGTAATTTTAAAAAGTTTGAGGTTTGCATGAATGAGAGAGAGAGTGCAAATTGTGTGAATATTAGCTATTATATTTTACTGATGACTTGGTAAGTACAGTAAATACTCGATAAGTCAGACTATATAGGGCTCTAGCCAGTACGACTCATCACAAATTACCTTAATTACCCCCCCCCCCCCCCCCCCCCCTAAAGAGGCATAAATACTCTCTAACCTTTTAAGTTTGATTAGTGAGAGTCTAATACAATGTTCAAAATAAACATTAAAAAACAAAACTTTTTTTTCACTTACTGTTGCTAGAATTATTTTAAGCGTGAAACAAAAAATTTTATTGTTTACCTTTTTGTACAATACAGCATTAAAAAAACACTTCACTTAAAAGAAACAAAATAATAATGGCACTTGACATAGGATGAGTCCGACTCATCCTGAATTCCAACTCATCAAAGTCCGACTCATCGAGTATTTGTATACAATTAGGCCCCAACTGACTTGAAATTGGTATTTTGTAAAATTCTGCCGCAAAATAAAAGCTAGGCCTTATAAACAATTTATCTGACTTGAATAATCTTGATAGGCCTAAGTTACTAAATTTTGTTCTCAAATGTAATGTAAACATTATCAAATTGCAGTATGACAAGAAAACTACCAAGGCATTTGCGGGCATATAGTTTAGCCTTATCATTAAGGCCATATCAAGTAAATGAAACCTTGGATTCAAGTTACCCTCCTTGTTCAGTGTGTGGCACAGTCAATGTAGGATTCAGGAATGTCCACTTAACACACATTAATTCCAGAAAACGAGGACTAAGAGTAAGTTTGCCATACCCAGTACCCTACTTTGAGAAATTGTACTTTGTGTGGCCCAGTATATCCCAGTTACCAAAATTTGGATATACTGGGCCACACCTAACCCGAGTTTGTCATAATTTCAGTAACCTATGGGGTCATTCTCTGTCAGATCAACCAAAAAAAATTGAAATTAACACCCTCATCTCTCATATTTTGCTGAAATTTGGTTTCTAGGGAGTTTGTGAGCCCTGAATCCATTTCTGAAATTATAAGGTCAATCCGACCAACGGTTCAAGAGATATGACCTCGGGCAATTTGAGGTCACTCGTGAGGTTACTAACATTTGGCGAGCCATAACTTGGGTAATAATTGTCATAATTATATAAAAGTATATATATTTAGAATCAGAAAATGACAAGGAATCCAAATATGCAAGTTTTAGAACTCTAGGTTGAAAAATAAAAAAGTTACACTGTAACCAAAATTTGAGGTCACAATTTGACCTCTGGGGTATCAAATGAGAATTTTTTTTTTAAATGTAAAAAATGAAGGCATAGGCATTGGCTATTAGAATCAGCAAAAAAAGTTTGTTTATGTTAGTATTTTTCATGTAACTAACATATAAGTGAACACCATATTCGTAAGTTGTGCGTCAATTCTACCTATTTTTTCACACTTAAGCTCATAATTTGACCTATAGAAATTAAAATTACATTTTTTATAGGTATAAAAAACAAAGTCAGAGTTCTTGACTAATAGAAACAATCATAAAAAGTTTGTTTATGTTGGTACTTTTCATGTAACTAACTTATAAGTGAACACCATATTTATAAATTGCTTGTCATTTCAAGGAATTTTTATATCTTAGCTATCAATTTGACCTCAAGCTCCAAGAATTTAATAAAAATTGTATTTCACTGCTAATCTACACTGGCAATAATAGTTATAATAGTGAAAGGGGAAGACTAAGCTCACATGTAGCCTAAACAAACCTGTTGAAACATGTTGCTACTTGTCTAAGTGCAGAATCAACACAGATAGTTGCAAAATTCCTTGTCTACAGGTTAGTACAGTTCCAGCCAGCACTGTGGGTGGCTGGTGGGTATGGTGTTTTAATGAGCCTCAGAGACTATCAAGGCCTAAAATATTAAGTGTGTATCGCTATATATTTTCTAAAAAATATATATTACCTAATTGTAAATCCTATATCTTTACAGATCAAAATACAATGGTTCGGCACTTGAAATACTGCCAGGACCCTATTCAAAAACACAAGAAACGCATAACAATCAATCTTAGAAAAGTGACTGATGTACTTGTTGAAAAATGTGCTGGAAGAGTGAAAAAAGACTCATTGTTGTGTGTGAACTGCTGGACACTGATAATGAAAACCCCACTATACTTAGTACCACTGAAAACAACGAGTCTGAGCAGGATTCAAATGAATCATCTACTATCAGTGGCTTGAGTAACATCTCTTCAATTCAAGATCTGGACAATGACAGTGATTGCTTGATAAAGGAAAATCCTTCAACTTCAGTTGAACCAGTTCTAGCATTTCTGGACCAAACACCAGTTAAAAAAAGTAAGTAATAAATTAATATAATAACTTATACTTTACTACAAGGTCTGTTTGATCTACTATATAGCCAATTATATAGCATTTAAGGTACTATAATTAATATTTAATTACTAATATTCAGGTGTGTGAAACCTTTTTTTCTGTTCTTTTCAGAAGGGCTGTCATTAAGCCAGAAAAAGCGCAAGGCTCGTGGTAAGCTATCATCTGCTCAGAAACACCTGAAGGAGAGGCTAGAACT
This sequence comes from Bathynomus jamesi, assembly GCA_023014485.1. NCBI lineage: Eukaryota > Metazoa > Arthropoda > Malacostraca > Isopoda > Cirolanidae > Bathynomus > Bathynomus jamesi. Next base: position 725,276 of record JAJOZX010000931.1, read on the forward strand.
CAGTTATGGTGTTCAAATTACCAAGGAGGTAAGTGATACTTCAAACCTGAAACTAAATCTGAAAAACATCTAGACAAATTAATGAATGAATTGAAACAGTCATTCCTGGAGAGCAAATGTCACCATCACAAACTACAAATATTGACACACTCACCATACACAATTGAAAAAAACTAGTTTCTTTCAAACTACAACATACATGGTGAAAAGAAGCTGTTCACTTAAATCAGAACATGGAATCCTTCCAAAGATTCCACTAATGAGCAAAGGAAAAGTGATATCTGAAGAACACAAAGATATAGTTAGAAGATTCTATGAGTCAGAAGAGGTTAGTCGTATGTGTCCTGGCCAAAAGGATTGCGTGAAAGTTATCAGTGCTGAAGGTGCAATGAAGGTGCAAAAACGATTGGTCCTCTGGAATTTAAGAGAGATGTTGAACTATATAAAAATGATGAAAAGAATCCCAAAATAGGATTTTCCACATTTGCAAAATTACGGCCATCATATTGTGTGCTTGCCGGTAGTGGTGGGACTCATTCTGTCTGTGTCTGCACATACCATCAAAATCCAAAATTGCAGCTGGCTGCATTGGGAGAAAGAGGTCTTTCATACAAGGATCTTATGGATTACAGTGTCTGCAGTACAGAAAGAGAGACTTGCATGATGCAACTTTGCAATGATTGCCCAAGAGAAGAGGGTGTCCTGGATTTTCTTGAGTTACTTGACAGTGTGAAATCAGCTCCAAATGAAATATCTTACAAGCAATGGGTGACTGTTGACTGTTGTACAATGGTTGATAAGGTGGAGCCACTTCATGAATACTTATCATCCCTAAGCATGAAAATATCCCGCATGGTTCGTCATCACTTTGTTGCTCAGCAACAATCACAGTACTTCAAGCAGTTGAAAGAAACACTACCACCTCAGAGCGAGGTAGTTATAGTAGGTGATTTCTCTGAGAATTATTCTTTCATTGTCCAGGATGCTGCCCAAGGGTTTCACTGGGACAATTCACAGTGTACAGTTCACCCTTTTGTCATCTATTATAGATCATCTGCAGACCAGGAACTTAGCCATTTTAGTGTCTGTTTCTTATCTGCATCACTAAAACACAACACTATAATGGTTTACTCATTCATATTGAAGCTTATGACATATGTTAAATTCAGATGCCCACAATTGAAGAAGGTGCACTATTTCTCAGATGGATGTGCTGGCCAATATAAGAACAGATACAACTTCACAAATCTCTGTTACCATGAAGAGGATTTTGGTCTGTCTTGTGAATGGCACTTCTTTGCTACATCCCATGGCAAAAATGCATGTGATGGGATTGGAGGAACAGTGAAAAGAGCTACTGCTCGTGCCAGTTTGCAGAGAACTACAGAGAGGCAAATTCTTACACCAGAACACATGTTTCAGTTTTGTGAAGAAAACTTGAGCAAGAAGATAAATTTTTTCTTTGTAACTACAGCTGATTTGAAAGATGCAGAAGAACGGTTGGAACATCGATTCAAGGATAGTAGGGCTATTCCTGGAACTCAGAAATATCATAGATTTGTTCCCCTAAACAAGGAAGAACTGATGGTGTATCCCATTTCAAGTGGCATTGGAGAAAAGAAAAGAATAAGGAAAAGTCATTTTACTAATGAACCTGCAATGCTTGGTAACCTAAAATGTGTCAAACCAGGAGAGTATGTTGGCTGCATTTATGACATGCAAGTTTGGTATGGAATTGTGGAGGAATATTGTGAAGAGTTTGATGATTTCACTGTGAACTTTCTACATCCCTCTGGGTCATCAGGATCAAGTGCATATTATTATCCATCAAACAAGGATTCATGTGCAGTGCCAGGACATCATATATTAACTGTAATGAGTTGTCCTACCCTAAGAGGAGGCAGCAGAATTCAATACATTTTTCCACAAAAAGAAATTGATGAGAGCATCGAGCATGCAAAAATTGTATTAGGCTAGCACATGAATCCTCTAAGTAGGTCTTCCCCTTTCACTATTATAACTATTATAACTATTATTGCCAGTGTAAATTAGCAGTGAAATACAATTTTACATTTTTTGCCTTTGTTTTTATATCTATAAAAAAATGTAATTTTAATTTCTATAGGTCAAATTATGAGCTTAAGTGTGAAAAAATAGGTAGAATTGACGCACAACTTATGAATATGGTGTTCACTTATATGTTAGTTACATGAAAAATACTAACATAAACAAACTTTTTTTTGCTGATTCTAATAGCCAATGCCTATGCCTTCATTTTTTACATTTAAAAAAAAATTCTCATTTGATACCCCAGAGGTCAAATCATGACCTCAAATTTTGGTTACAGTGTAACTTTTTTATTTTTCAACCTAGAGTTCTAAAACTTGCATATTTGGATTCCTTGTCGTTTTCTGATTCTAAATATATATACTTTTATATAATTGTGACCATTATTACCCAAGTTATGGGTCGCCAAATGTTAGTGACCTCGCAAGTGACCTCAAATTTCCCGAGGTCATGTCTCTTGAACCGTTGGTCGGATTGACCTTATAATTTCAGAAATGGATTCAGGGCCCACAAACTCCCTATAAACCAAATTTCAGCAAAATCTGAGAGATGAGGGTGTTAGGCACTGGTTGATCTGACAGAGAATGACCCTATGGTAAAGTAATGGAAAGATTTTTTAATTAAAAGTTCAGAAGTCTGTACCTACCCTGAAGGTTGTAGATAACACTATTAAAAGGTGCATAATTATATTTAACCATACCCAGGGCCTGTTTTAATTATGTACTGCAGTACAGTACCTATTACTGTAATTAAAGTTTATTACTTATCTGTTTTTTTAAAATACTCTAAACTTCTTTGCTTGCAGAAACCAGTGTTTTATAACAAGAAAAGCCAACAAAAATTGGTATCATTATGGAAAAATATGTCTGTGCAAGATTTAGCTGATGCTACTGATAAAACAGTAGGTAAATTGGTGAGCGCAGAAAGGTAGGGTGTATTCATTTAACTAAAGTAAGTCACTATTCCTCCCCACCAACTACTTTCAAATACAGTACCATAACCATGACCCTAGAGAATAAATGTCATTACACCTGGGTTTTTAATTGATTTTTGCTACTTTACCAGTATGGTACTGTAGTATATATATTGCTTAGTGATGGGTTTGTATTCAGTTAATAAACTATATACAGTCGACCCTCGACTTATGTAATTAATCTGTTCCAAGATGAGTTACTTAACTCGAAAATGATGTAAGTCAAACCCCAAAATACATGTAAATAGGGTAATCCGTTCCAGGACCCCAAAAAGTATTGAAAATAATAAAATAATTAAATTTTTTGATAAAAACAGTGTATATAAACAGAATTATAATGGTAATTAATAATTATTATTAAGAAACACCATCTGTAGAAGAAAATACATACTGTATTAAAAATTAATAATAAAAAATTAATTTAGACTTACATTGGAGAGAGAGTTATATAATGCACAGTAAAAATAACAATGAAATAATGGGAAATACCCAGCATCCTGCCAGTGAGTGGTCACACACTGCGTTTACGATTACGCAGCTATTACGCAACACGAAATAATTACATAAGATGAATCAATTAATCAATGGGGGGGGGGGGCTTCTCATAACTCGAAATTACGTAAGATGGTGACAACGCAAGTCGAGGGTCGACTGTACCAGGTGTGTGTGGGTGTGTTATTTTTTATTTTTTTATTTTTTTTTTAGTGGTGGACTGGATGTCAGCTTTTCAACATCTGCGGATGTGGATTTTTAATTTCAATATCTGCGGATGTGGATATTTAGTTAATCTATCAATATAATATAGAATTATGAATATGACTTAATTTTTCAAATTTCGTGATATTACTATTATGGCAGGCAATGCACAAGAATTAAAATTAATAATGTTTTCATTATGATAAAAATCATAACTTTCTCAAGAATTTCAGCCACAGAAAATTTAATGAAACAAGTTTCATTCAATTTTCTGTGTTACCAGGTATTTATATTTTGAGGTTTGTATGTTTGTTCATTAATAATTAATACTTACATGAAATGTGCATGACTGGGCCTTATAAGCTACTTTATAAGCTAATTTAATTGTAAATTGCATAATTTATTAGAGATAATATCCACATAACATCTGCAGTCAGAAGTGCGGATGTGGATGTTAAAAATGATGCGGATATCCGGTCCACCACTAATATATATATAATATGAGGAGTGATCAAGAAGTATCGATAATTTTATTGCTACAGACAAATGAATGCAAATAAGAAATAACCATTTACATATGCGAGGCTTCCTGCCCTCTGGCATCTGCAGTCTGAAGCAAAATCTGTTACCATGAGTCAGTAGTGGGTTGGAGCACTTAAAAGGAGGGTGTTTTTTTGCAGTATGTATAAATCTCTGAAATGGAACAACATGTGTTTGGAGACAAATGAAATGATTAAAACAGCTTTTGGAAATGCTCTCAGTGTAGCTAATGTTTACAAATGGCACAAAAAGTTAAAAAATGGAGAAACATCACTTGAAGACAAGGAACGCAGTGGCCGCCCTTCCACTTCTTGTACAGATGAAAATATCCAACAGATTCGATTTCTGGTATGAGCAAATGTTTCTCCATTTTTAAACTTTTTGTGCTATTTGTAAATGTTAGCTACACTGAGAGCATCATTTCCAAAAGCTGTTTTAATCATTTCGTTCATCTCCAAATGTACATTGTTCCATTTCAGACATTTATACATACTGCAAAAACACACCCTCCTTTTAAGCACTCCAACCAACTACTGACTCATGGTAGCAGATTTTGCTTCAGACTGCAGATGCCAGAGGGCAGGAAGACTTGCATATGTACATGGTCATTTCTTGTTTGCATTCATTTGTCTGTAGCAATAAAATTATCAATACTTTTTGATCACTCCTCATATATATATATATATATATATATATATATATATAATCAAGGAATAGGAGGACAAAAAGATGGTGGTGTTATTTACAGACATTTCGGAAAATTCAATTTCCATTATCAGTGCTAAAAAGTTTAAAATCATATAAAGATAAATAAATATAATGAACAAAAAAATACAATACAGCAAAACCCCGATTAGCATGGTTAATTCGTTCTGTGAAAACGCCGTGCTATTCGAAACCGTGCTAATCGAACATAGTAATACATAGGAAATGCAGTAATTAGTTCCAGGACTTTCAAAATTTTTGCTGACTTTTTAAAAAGCATTTTTTTTACCATATTTCAACCTAATACAGTATAATAGTAAAGGATAGTCAAAATGTGTTCACTAATCAACAGTTTATTAGAAACGAAACATTATAGTAGATACTGTACATAAAAAAGAGTGAAAAATATTCTATACAGTACAAATCTACTTGAAAAATATTTATCTAGGGTCGTTTGAACCGCCATCTCTTCTTTTTCTTTCTTCTCTGCATGCATCTGTCTGTGGCAGCAAAGACTGTTTTCCGAGTTTCGGCGAACTTATATGCTTCGCTCTATGTTAGGGTCGATATCCATTATCAGTTGTTGCTTGAACTTTTCGAATTCGCGAAACATCGTATCAAATTCTTTTACGGTCATTTCCTTCATCTGTTGTTCACACTATACACAAACAGAAGGCTTACAATGATACCACGTTTAGCATGACGCAATATAGTACGTAATTTGACGTTTAGAAACGTTTAAAAACGTTTGAGAACACAGCAGAAGACAGCGACTTTGCGCGTGACATTTGAAAATATTACCGTGCTAATCGAAGTTTGACCCCGTGTTATTCGGGATTTGGTGTCAATTTATAAACCGTGTTAATTCGAAAACCGTACTAATTGAAACCGTGCTAATCGGGGTTTTACTGTATATTAAAATGAACATGCAAAAATTGGCGATAATTAGTGAGAATTAATAATGCAATTACAGTGTGCATTAAATTAAAATCAAAGATGAAATATAAAGTATAAAAGTGTGAACTCTAAACAAAATATAAAACAGTTAAAAAATAGGTAAAAAAGAGGGGTGTTTTACCAAATTTAATGTAGTGAGAGACTAATTGTACCGAGGATTAGGAATGGTGGCTTGTTGACAAAATCCATATTGGAAAGGATGGAGCTAAGTGGAATGATGGCAGATTTCTTTTCAGTATGAGTTTATTTGGCAATGTTTAGGTTGAAAACGGAACTGCAGTCATTGAGGGTTGGTTGAATACTGAGTAGCTATATAAAGGGACTCAAGAATACGGAGGTCAGTTAGTTGGTTGGCTGAATTAACAATTTTGAAATTAGTGTGAAAAATGCTCTGTATGAATTGGTCCACAATTAACCCACCCCTTATATCCAGTCTAACTATAGAGTAGATTAAGTCTAGCCCTGTAGGGGTCAGCCTAGAGATTCCGGAAATGGTCCAGAGTGGGCAGATAAATTGAGGTCCACAGTAGGATTCCTCACCAAACTAGGTTAGGGCAATCTACCTTCACCTTTGTTAAGCTATGAGTTGATGCTGGGTCTTAGGCCACAATGTAGGCCTAAGTTGTCTGACCCAGCTTAATTTAATGAGTCTTCTAAGTTAGAAGTTAGAAGATCTAACTGGGCTAAAAACACAATTAGTCACTTACTGCTAGTTATTAGAGAGTCTCTTTTCTCCTTCCTGTATAATTGTCGAGAGCGTACTTGCTGGTGGGGATCTTTCTTCGGTGTCTGTTGTTGTCCCTTCTCTAGTTACGTCCTCTCGCCCCGTTCCTCGTTTTTGTTCCCCTTTTCGCGGGGCTTTTTCCACCAGCGTCGTGTTGGTTTTTTCCTCGGTTGGTTTATCGGTAATGTATATCTATTACCGAGCACGCTCTTGTCACACAGTATATAAATACTAGTGTGGAGAATAACTCTGGTGAGCAACCAATTGGTTTCGTCCACCCAGTTATTGACATAAAAGGAATTTAATAATTGTTAGATTAACTACCTACCTACTCAGTGAACCATTTTCGTTACCTCCCAACTACCCACTCATCAGTTTTCCATATTAGAGGAAAGTAGCAGGTGGTTGTGAAGGTGGCAATGATCCCTTATTGCTGATTTGGAGGGTTTGTTTTAGGGTTGTGAAGTTCTGGTGGAAACACCATGATGCTCATCCACTCTTGTTTGATATTGGTGGATGGTACTGCCAATATAGTTTGCTTTGCAGCGAACACAATTAAAAGCGTAGATATGGACAAAGCAAGTGGCTGGGGTGTTTTCTTTATGGTTAAGGTATGATTTGATACTATTATTGTTGGTGAAGACAAAATGAAATTTAATTTGGGGGTAAAGTGGAGTGAGTAGAAGGCGGAGTTCTGAAAGTATTTTGTGGCTGATGTGGTCGTAATAGGGAAATGAAAAATATTGTACGTCTTTTTTAACAGTGGGAACTTTAAGGGGGAGTTGATAAATATTATTAAGAAAGTTTCTGGTTAAAGATTGTAACATGTTTTGGGAAGTTGTTAATGCTAAAACTGTGAATGAATTCTATTTTATGGTGGAAGGATAAGTACGAAGAGCAGAGATGATAGGCATGGTGGATTAAAATTTTGATACTGTTTATTTTATATAGCGAATGGCTATGGCTTAGGTAATTAGTACCTAGGCCTGTGTACATAGGTTTTTGATATATGGAGATGCTGAATTTATTTTGTTTTGTTACTGTAATATCTAGGAAGGGGTAGGGTGTAATTGGATTCATCTTCTTTGGTGAACTTAATGTTTTTGTGTTGGGAATTAAGGTAGTCAAGAAAAAGGGGGGCGTGGTTGGCATTGTGAAAAAGGAGAAAGGTGTCATCAACGTATCTTTTATATTGGTATGATTTGTAATGGGTGGGGCAATGGAGTAACCAGTTGTTTTCATGATGGCTAAGGAAAATGCTGGCTAAAGTGGCACTTAAGGGGGGTCCCATAGCTAGTGAATCAGTTTGTTGATAAAGTTCTTGGTTAAAAAAGAAATAGGTGACTGAAGAAGCAAGCGTAAGCAGTTTGGTAACTTCTTGTTTTGTTAAATTCAGAACTGTGTTTGGATTGTTGGTGAAAAGGCTGTTAATTCAGATATCGATGGCTTCTTTAATTGGAACGTTGGTGTAGAGAGAGATACTATGTCGAAATTATGCATATGGAGGTTATTTGAGTTATTTATGGTCAATATTTCTTTAGCATATTCGTTTGGGTTGGGGGGGTTAAAGTGAGAATAAGGAATTTTGCTAGTTTGTAGTTGTGGGCGGTGTAAGCTGAAAGGATGGGTCTAATTGGTAAGTTGGATTTATGTATTTTGGGGAGGCCATAGAGAGTACCTGGGGATGAGCCGAAAGAATGTACTTGGTTGTAAATGCCCTCCAAAATTTTATTCTGATCATATAGTTTTCTGAGGAAATGGTTGATTTTGTCTTCAAGTTTTAGGGAAAGGGTTAAAGGATTTATCATTAATCTCTCTGAATTTGGTGGAATCATTAAGAACGTTGTTGACCTTATTAGTGTAATCTAATTTATTAAGAAGGATGGTGCCTTTACCTTTGTCAAGGTGTGAAATAATAATGGAATCATCTTCAGATAGTTCTTTAAGGCAGGAGAAGTCTTTTCTATTAATGAGGGGGGAAAAACTTTGAGGTTTAAAATTATAAAAATGTTTATTAGCAATGTGAATAATTGAGGACTTTGAAAGTGGAAGTTTTGTCTCATCAACTATCATATATCAAAAACCAACATACACAGGCCTAGGTACTAATTACCTAAGCCACACCCCTTCACTATATAAAATAAACAGTATCAAAATTGTAATCCACCATGCCTATCATCTCTGCTCTTCGTACTTATCCTTCCACCATAAAATAGAATTCATTCACAAGTTTAACATTAACAACAACTTCCCAAAACATCTGTTACAATCTTTAACCAGAAACTTTCTTAATAATATTTATCAACCCCCCCTTAAAGTTCCCACTGTTAAAAAAGACGTACAATATTTTTAATTTCCCTATTATGACCACATCAGCCACAAAATACTTTCAGAACTTTGCCTTCTACTCCGCTTTACCCCCAAATTAAATTTCATTTTGTCTTCACCAACAATAATAGTATCAAGTCATACCTTAACCATAAAGAAAAAACACCCCAGCCTCTTGCTTTGTCCATATCTACACTTTTAATTGTGTTTGCTGCAAAGCAAACTATATTGGCAGTACCATCCACCAATATCAAACAAGAGTGGATGAGCATCGTGGTGTTTCCACCAGAACTTCGCAACCCTCGAACAAACCCTCCAAATCAGCAATAAGGGATCATTGCCACCTTCCCAACCACCCACTACTTTCCTCTAATTTCAAAATTGTTAATTCAGCCAACCAACTAATTGACCTCCATATTCTTGAGTCCCTTTATATACTTAGTATTCAACCAACCCTCAACGACTACAGTTCCGCTTTCAACCTAAACATTACCAAATAACTCTCATACTGAAAAGAAATCCACCATCATTCCGCTTGACTCCATCCTTTCTAATACAGATTTTTTTCAACAAGCCACCATTCCCAATCCTCTGTACAATTAGTCCCTCACTACATTAATAATTTGGTAAGACCCTCCTCATTTTTTACCTGTTTTTTAACTGTTTTATATTTTGTTTAGTGTTCACACACTTATACTTTATATTTTACCTTTGATTTTAATTTAATGCACACTGTAATTGTATTATTAATTCTCACTAATTATCGCCAATTTTCGCATGTTCATTTTAATATATTGTATGTTTTTGTTCATTATATTTGTCTTTATTTGATTTTAAACTTTTTAGCACTGATGATGGAAACTGAATTTTTCCAAAATGTCTGTAAATAACATGTACCATCTTTTCATCCTCCTATTCCTCACTAAGCTACATTTCCCTAAGAACAAACCATTCAACCAACTTATATATATAATTATATATCTTAGATTGCATCATATCAATGATATCAAGTATCATATCAGGCTACATTTCCCTAAGAACAAACTGTTCAACCAACTTATATATATAAATATAATTATATATCTTAGATTGCATCATATCAATGACTTATACATAAAGTTTTAATGTTGGATACATCTGTATCAATTAGAAGGGTCGAATTTAAACTGAATTATAAGAGTTTGAGAATTTTATTAGGGCTGTGTGTAATGCCAAAGTAGAGATGCGTAATTTGTTGCATATTTCTGAATCAATTAGAAAAATTGAATTTTATTTTAAATTGTAGCTAAGGGTTTGGAAGTTTCATTAAAATCTCGTAGAATATAGCCTAATATGAAAATAAAAATACTTTGCTACATTGGTTGCTAGTTAATGCGTTCGATCATTTTAAGCAATCTGGGGATTATTTTATCTTCGAGTTGATGCTAACGCGCTATTTATTGTAGAATTATTAGTTTTTTATTTATTATTATTAATATTCAAATTTAAATGCTCTTAAATTATTATAATGAATGAATATGATCTTTTCTCCATTATTGGGTGTTAATCCATTTCTGTATGGTTCATATATGTTTCCTCCCGTGACCAGGGTGGAGCCGAAAGATACCACTTTGCTAACATGCTTAAAATAATAAATTTTTTGTCCTTTGTGTTTCTCCATTGTGCGAGGTTTTAGAGAGTCTTTGTACAAAAACCATGCGTGTTTGTGTGCGTTATTCCATCTTGGGAACACCACTGCTATACCACACAGATTTGAATTGATTGTTGCCATTACATTGTAAAACGCTTCTGGATGTAAAAGCATTGCTTCCTTGGTGGTTTAGATGTACAACAGGTTATGGTTTAGCACATTACAGTGTGATGGTAGCATTCATAACTCCTATTCAGGAGGTCCTGGGCTTGAATCCTGGTGGGGACATTTTTGTTTTATATATATATGGTGTAGTGGTTAGTGTTGCTGACTATGAATCCATCAGCCTGGGGTTGAGACCCGGTGATGGCAGCTGGCACAAAGCAAAATCCAGCTGTTCATCCTTCCACACAATAAAAAAAGTGATTGGTAGATAAATGGGTACTATGGGTGGCCTAGTGGTTAAGATGCTAGGCTGTTGGTGGGGCATGGTTTGGATTCCACATTAAACTGTAGGTCTAAGGTGGAGTGAAAAGCTTGACCTTAGTCAGAATGAACAATTTGGGCAGAAGCTAACCAAAGGTAAGGTATATATGGTGATTTTTTTTTTTAAACATGTGACTCTAAAAGGTTTGTATTTTTTTAATTAACTGAAAAAACCTGAAATTTTTATTGGACCTTCTCTATACATGGAGAATTAGTTCCCTAGTGCAAAACATGCTCTATGCTATGTCCTCTCAGCTCAATAACTCTGTACATGAACAACAAAGTTTTGCAGTATTCTAGTCTGATTCTTTGTTCAAATCTGAGAAATTTCTCGTTCATTTGATGCTTTCAATTCTTCTGTTGTGTGTGAGTTCTGTTTAAACACTATCTTTTAACTAATCCATCTGATAAAAGCCACAGGATTTAGACCTGGTAATGTTTGTGGCCATAATATTCCTTTATCATAAACTGCAGGAAATCTTTTGGGTTAATGAATTGAGCTGAGTGAGAGGACATTACATAGCATGTTTTGCACTAGGGGACTAATTCCCATGTGTGGAGAAGGTACAATAAAAATTTGATGCTTTTTTTATAATTAATAAAAAATACAAACCTTTTAAACCTTTTAAAAAATTACCCAATATATATACAAGATATAACAAAAGTCCTTACTTGTAGAATATTTATTTTGAATTAAATGTTTGAATTGCATGCCAGAAAGCTGTTTGCACATATGAATTTTCGTAAGTATGCTAGATCCAACAGAGGAGAACATATTCTCACAAATTTTGATGCATTCCTTATGAATTCCTTTCTTCAAGTGATCACTGGTGCATGGTCATAATGAATAAAACCACTAACTTGAGATCGCCCAAAGGAAAAAATCTAATGGCATTAGGTCAGTAAGTCCTAGTTTAACATACTTTAGAGAGTACTCTTATGATCTGTACAGTAGGGTTTATCATGCTCATTGAAGTGCGAATTTCAAGATTGGCAATATGTATTCCTATGTAAAATTAAATTTTAGGAGGAGTTTGTTTTCTTGAACTTGAACTTTTGCTAAAAATCATGTTTAAGTGTTCAAATTTCCACTTTTTCATTTTCTGGTTATGTACAGAACAGCTGTGCAGGGCATACACTGTAGTACAAATGTAACAGACTGGTTTCTTACCAAACAAAACCATTGTAACAGCTGTTATAGGCTACGAGAGTTTCACTGTGATAATTTTCTATGTTTCAGATACAAAGCTTGGTCTGCAGGTTATGATGTTATGTTTGACATAACCTACAGACATGATATCACTGTGGAACTGAAGCATCTGGTTGCTCTGGCTGTGCTGCTAGAGTTCATGTCAACTGTGACTGTTCTCTGCCTCAGAAGATTCCAAAGCTAGAGCTAGAGTGGCTCCATTACCAGAGGATCAAAACCTCAGAAGTTTCTGGCTTCTGGATGGCATCTGTTGATGTGAAGGAAACAGTGAAGCAGGTGAAAGCTGCTAAGAGGAAGGAGGAAGAACAGAAGGCAGCTGAGAAGAGAAACAGAAAAGAGGAAGAAAAGGAGCTACTGCTTAGAGCTGATGAAGATGAGGTGACTTCCTTGCAAGAGTCTCCAGGCAGAGCAGCTCCTACTGCTCTGACAGATTTTTCCAGTACTGCACCAGGCACAAGCCCCAGTGTCTCCACCTCTGCCAGGAGGAACTACATGGATATCTCAAGCACTGCTGTGGTTGCAGTCAGGTTCAAGGTGGCAAACACTCCTGCAGCAGCCATTGCAACTGGTTTCTTGCAAGATCTCATCAAAGCTGGCCATCTATCTGCTGATAAGGCATATCTAGCTGTTGACAGGATGAAGATGTGGAGGGGCCAGGACTCAGGAGTCTGTAATAGGTGCCTCGGTGGAGGCCCTGGAGAAAAGGACACAGGGAGAGGAGATCAAGGGAATTTTCTTTGATGGAAAACAAGATAAGAAGACAAAGATCATGATGTACAATGAAGAAACTGGCTGCTTTCATCCTGATATTACAACTGAAGAGCACTATAGTGTTACCTGGGAACCTGAGGGGAAGTATCTCTTCCATTGTACACCAGAAGAACCTGAAGGAACTGAGAAACCTGCACTGAAGATAGCTCAGGCTCTGTTTGAGTGTATTAGTGCTCATGGTGCTAAAGATACTATTGTGGTCCTTGGTAGTGACTCCACAAACACAGGACCTGATGGAGGAGCCATTACTCACTTGGAGAGACTGCTAGGTCACAAGTGTCACTGGCTGATATGCCAGTTGCATATTAATGAACTCAGCCTCAGGCGCATAATCATCAAGCTTGATGGTCCCTACACGCACAAGTCTGAGTTCAGTGGCCCAATAGAAAAACTTTTGGAGAAGATCAATGGACATACCTGTCAACTTTAGCTTCAAGTCTCTGCCAGGAGAAGAAGATATAGTTGAACTGCCAGAAGACATTGTACAGAACCTTAGCACTGACCAGAAGAACTGCTACCTACTGATCAAAGCTCTCAAGACGAGATTTGAGCAAGGAAGTTGCTGGTCTGAACTGTGGCCCACTGAATCAGTCACACTGACTGACTACAGGTGAGGCTCTATTGAAGCTGTTGGTGCTGCTGAAATTCTGCCTGGACTTCTACTTCAAGATGTATTTTGAGATCAAGGTGAAGTACCACATGAGGTATGGACCTCACCATATTGTAACTGCTCTGGGACTGCTGAGAAGCCAGACCTCTGAAGTCAGGAACATAATCACTCGTGTGATAGTTTGTGGAGCATATCATGCTCACAGTGAGAACCTCATTGCCTCTCTCCTGTGCAGTAAAGATGAGGAGGAGAGGGCATGGGGGAGTTGAGATGATCAAGAAGATCAGAGGTAAGTCTGAGTATAGAGACATGAGTCTGAGAACTCATAGAAACTTTAAATTGAATTTTGATGCCACTTCTCCAATTACTCTGATTGATTGGGATAAGGAGAAACTGTATGAGCCACTCTTCACTTGCAAGATGTCAAGAGGAGAAGTTGAGGAGCTTCCCAGGTCTCCACTTGAAGTTGAGAACTTCTCAGTTCACACTCAAAACTGTGAAAGAACAGTCCAGGAAGTTTCAGCTGCAGCTCATGCAGTGTATGGGCAAGAGAGGAGAGATGGTTTTGTTCATGCTAGGATTGATCACAGAGAATTGTTGCCAGTTTTTAAGTCAAAGCAAGATATTATGAACATGTTTTAGATCTTGACAAGACCTGCTAGACAAATCAAGATGCTTTCAGAAAAAAAAATCTCAAAACATTCAGTTGACCAGCATATTATTACAAGCTGGGGGTGGAGGAGGGACTTACACAAATATTAAAGAAGAATTGCAATTGCAATTGCAAAAAAATGGTTGAATGTCACAGCAGCTTGCGGAAAGGTGGGGGCAGTTGCCATCACACTCAGTGATGCCGAAAAGAAAATAAATAAAAATTGGTGGACACATTTCTAAAAAAAGAAAATGCAAGACCAAGAAAGAAGAACAGAAAGATTCTGCCTGATGAAGAGAACAGCTGTGAAATGTGGTGTATAGGAGACTAAAAATCATACAATTTCTTAGTTTTGGGCCATTTTGGGTGATTTTGGTTATTTTAGAGGTTATGAATCACTTTGGCTGATCTTAAATGGGTCCAAGCCTGCCCCTAGAAATGCTTAAGGGTGTATGTGAACAATATGGAACATAGGGAGGTCATTTGAGGCTACCAAGTCTTTGAAATTGGCCAAAAATCCCATTTTTTGACAAAAGTGCGATTTTGAACACTTAAATGTGATTTATTGCAAAAGTTGCAGAAGACGCACCCCTCTTAAAATTCAATTTTACATAGGAATACATACTGCCAATCTTGAAATTCCAAGTTTTTCAATATTTGACCTGAGCATGATACACCCTACTGTACAGCCATAATATAAGCGTAGTCCACATAATATGGTAGGTCTAATCTGTGAGGATTGGTTCATTTTATGATGAAACCAAAGTAGTATTTCTTAATATCTGTACCAAATTGTACCTTTAGGGGCCATTTAAAACTTAACACAGAAGGGGGGGTGGGGGGTGTTCAGCCAGGTGTTAGTGTGTTACATGGGGGTGGGGGTTGTCACCTCAAGTGCTACATAACACTTCTTCACCACAAATACATAAAACTGGGAAGTGCAAGATATGTAATTTCAGCATGTGTCTTGTACAGTAGGGTGGATCGATTTTACATTTTTTTCGATTTCCATCTTCTAATAGAGACAAAAACTTGCGCATGCATGAGAAAATAGCCTCTGCAAAATCTTAGCTTAATAGGTATTCATCTTCTGCCCCCGGCAGAGCGATGAAAATCATATTTTAGTAGTCAAAAATGTATTTTTAAACCCTAGCCTAGAGTCATAAAATTTTGCGTGTGTTATTTCATGCCTAAGCAACGATATGAATGCTATGGGAAATATATAAATGCATTATTTAAGACAAAGGGCCGATCTGAAAATATGTATATTATACATATTTTCAGATCGGCTCTTTGTCTTAAATAATGCATTTATATATTTCCCATAGCATTTATATCGTTGCTTAGGCATGAAATAACACACACACAAAATTTTATGACTCTAGGCTAGGGTTTAAAAATATGTTTTTGACTACTAAAATATGATTTTCATCGCTCTGCCGGGGGCAGAAGATGTTTACCTATTAAGCTAAGATTTTGCAGAGGCTATTTTCTCATGCATGCGCAAGTTTTTGTCTCTATTAGAATATGGAAATCAAAAAAAATGTAAAATCGATCCACCCTATTGTACAGGTTGTCTGAGAAGTGGGGTGTAATTTGAAAAATAACCTACTTTAGTGATTAGTATCACTGAATATGAATCTACCAGTCCTGGGTCTGATTCCTGGCAATAGCAGGCAGTGCTCAGCTCAACCAGCTATTCATCCTTCCATACAAAAAGAAAAATGATTGGTAGATAAATGGGTACCCTGGTAGGGCGGGTCATACTATGCATTTTTTTTAAATCAATAGAGAGGGGTGTTCAAATGACATATTTTGGTGTATAGAACACAATTCTGAAGAAAATATTTAATTCTGATAACCCTAACCTACATCATTTTGCAGTTGATTATTATTAAATTGTTGATTATTTTACTATTGTAGTTACCCCAGAATGTCTTCTCACGTCTTCTATCATGGCTGCTCACGTTATCTTTCATAGAGCATTGTTCTAACTAATTCATATAAACACATATAATGTAATTCATATAATAATAATAATATTTAAATACTCAAATAAAAAGGTGTGCCATTCCACTTAATTGTAATTATCATACAGTTTGGTATATGAAATATTTTGATGGTTTTCTGGCGCGCATAAGGCCATTTTCTGAGCCACCTTTCTCAGAGGCTAGAATGTAACATTTCAGAACATTCTAAAACGTTTTGTGAAATATTTGAAGTGACTCATGATTTATGAAGCTATTTTACCACCTCGGCTTGCAGTGAGGGGATAGATTTAGCGATTATCTACTGATATTTTTTTTTTTACTGTTCACATGTGAGTATTATTCTGTTATATTTTAGAAAAAGCTATTTATACGCATATTATAGTGATACATTGAGCAAAATTTAATTAACAACTTTGATTCCTGAAGTTGAGCTCTTCCCTCAAACTGACCCTGAGCCAGCAGCTTCGGCAAAGGTACAGAGAAACTATGATGAGATTCAAAACATTGCCCTTGCTAGTGTAAGGTATGGCAACTATGGCATAGGGCTGAGGCCAACTGCAGCGATAGCAACAGCAGCTCTGATTGACGCAGGAATCATCACAGAAGACAATACAAGTAAAGTGATTGATAAGAGCAAGGTCAAGAGAGCACAGGAGAAGTTGATGAGAGAGCTGGGGGAACAGTTCAAGAAGAAGTGCAGGGAGGAGGGGGGGATCTCTTGCATCCTCTTTGATGGGTGGATTGACCTGACCAATGTGATGATGGAAGCTGAGGGCAGTGACCAATCTTTTCCCGCAAAGATCAAGGAAGAACACTATAGTGTTGTTAGTGAGCCTGGCAGCTACTATCTGTTCCACTTTACCCCAGAGAAAGCAACTAAAGAGGAGTCACATGCGGAGAAGATTGCTAAGGTCCTGTTTGCCTGGCTGAAAGAGAGGGGTTATGATAAGACCTTGTTGGCCATTGGAGGAGACTCAACAAATGTCAACACTGGTGTGAAAGCTGGAGTAATGCGGAAGCTGGAGCTGCACCTGGGGAGAAAGCTGGTCTGGTTGGTGTGCAACCTGCACACTGTTGAACTTCCCCTGCACCATCTCATTGTTGACCTTGATGGCCCTACTCTGTCAGACAAAAAATTATCCGGGCCAATAGGAAAGCCCCTTGATTCTGCTACAGACTTTGATATCAATCCAAACTTCACCCGAATCTCTGTTGGCCCTCCACTGATCAAGCTTCCTGACAAGGTCATTCAAGATCTGTCAACTGATCAATACTATGGCTATAAAATTGTCTGTGCAGTCAGGGATGGAGTACTTCCTGCAGGGCTGGCTCTGTTAGAGATAGGACCAGTAAACCACAGCCGCTGGCTCACCACAGCGAACAGACTTCTCAGGTTCTGGGTGTCAAAGCACGGACTTAAAGGAAAGAACCTGAAGATTCTGCAATTCATTGTGGAATTCATCATTGGAGTGTATTACCCATGTTGGTTCAACGTGAAGGTCAAGCACTCCTGGATCGAAGGGCCTAGGCACATCCTCTTTCAGCTGGACTGCCTCAAGTCCCAGAGAAAGGAGGTGCTGGATATTGTGATGCCAACTGTGAGAAGATCTGCTTGGTATGCCCACAGTGAAGTCATCCTCCAAACACTACTCTGCTCTGAGGATCAGAAGGAGAGGATTGAAGGGGTGGAGAGAATCCTGGCCATCAGGGGAGAGGGGGACCCAGACACTCAGCTGGGGGACTCCTCTGTTAGGAGCAGAAGGACACCTGACATCAATTGTGATGCTTCCAGCATCGGTGACTTGATCAGCTGGTCAGAAGGTGTGTCAGAGCCACCTCTCACCTGCTCTCTAAGCACCTCAGAGGTGAAAAACTTCATCAACACCCCCATGGAGGTGCGCAACTGGCCTTGCCACACACAAAGCATTGAGAGGGTTGTTAAAATGGTAACTGAGGCTTCTGCTAAGTACTTCTCACAGGAAAAGAGGGATCAGGGCTCAGGAGACCAGCAGGAAGCTGATATCCAAGTCTGAGTCAAAGCAGGATTTGTGCAACCTGGCAAAGTTCAAGATGTCAGGAGAATGATCTTTGTAATTATATCCAGTGATATACATGCAGTTCACCTATTAATAAATATATGTAAAGTTGATTTGGCCTTGTCAATATAAATGATTTACCTTATATCTTTTAATATATTATAAAGGGGTTCAAAAGGGTAAAATTGGCAATTTAGAAATACAAAATGATGTAGGTTAGAGTTATCCTATCCAAAAAATAAGCTCATATTTGAATTCCCCGTGTAAAAACACATAATTTAGACACCCCTGATGGTAGGATTTCCTTCAGATTCATGTTGTCACCTGAGTACGACCCGCCCTAGTACCCTGGGTAGCCTAGTGGTTAGAATGGTGGGTTGCTGATCAGGAGATCGAGTCAGAGTGAGGACTTCCTTATTTCTGACTACTTGTCATGGGTCATGGTTCAGGCTTCATGTAAGTGATAGGTTTAATGTTGGGCAAGAAGCTTGATCTTCGTCAGAATAAATAATTTGGGCGAAGCAAAACAAATAAGTAATTATAATTGCTTGATTAAAATAGGTTATTTTCAAATTACATCTCACTTCTCAGACAACCTGTGTATAATATGTAGGTGAGAGTAACAAATTATTATCATGCATAAAAAGGTTTTTTGAATAAGTGATGAGCAACAAGGTTTTTGGTGAAAGAGAAGTAACAATTTATTGAAAATAGCATTTTATAGGGCAATATGAGAGTGGGGTGGGGTAGTGCTGGTGTTACATAATTTTTGAATGGTCTCTTATCTGGTATTATTAGTTCTCCTTGTAAATAATTTCATACAAAAGATTTTGAACAGAAGCAGCTTCGCAAATTTTGACAAACCATCTTCTAATGTGAATGGCCATTTCCTAAATGTAGTGACTGGCTAGTTTTTCTCAATTTTGCAAAAGTGTACATAGTTTTCAATGTGTGTGGACAGATTCTGAAATAATCTGTAGTCTCTACTTTCACACCTAAACTAAGAAATGAATCTATGAGGTTAAAGCAATGGAGGCCATTATATATTGCTAATTCTTGGTGCGTGATTAAAATAATGGAGAGGGGTGTGATATGATGTATAGTAAAATTTCAAGACTATTAAGTTGGGCTTGTTCGCATACAAAATTGTGCATTAATATTATATACAATTTACATTCACTGATGCAAAATCTAAATGGTAAATGTATATTTTGATGTAGCATAGGTTAATTCAACCTTTGATGGCTGAAAGGAATTAAGACTATTTCAAATAAGAAAAGTAACTAGTTTTGAAAAGTGTCTTTACAATCTACAAATGAATGGTGAACAGCATTACTTCCAAGTTCACTTACCCAAAAATGAGAGATGGTCATTAATGGGGGTGGTAATTTAGTTTTGAAGCCTTTGAAACCACTGATAGTTATTTAATTTTTACCTGTAATGAAACTTTAATGTTTTAATGATGAGTAATAAATTATACAGGCCTGCGAATGAGAACTTTGTAAGAGTTGTTTTCTTACTAATAACTGATTTTATATAATTCAGCTATGCTGATTTTGAATAAGGTGTCCATTTTTTCCTATTGTGTAAGGATTTTCTGCAAACTGGAAGGGAAAAAACCTAACTAAATAAGTATTATTTATTTCAATTTACATTAGGTACCTATTTCACTGTTATACTAATTACAAATGCAAATAACTTTAAAAAGAAAAGACTATTAATGTCAATTACATATTCATCTTTATTTGTCCTGAGTTTTCTTGTGAGATCTATGCCTTTTAGTCTTGAATGTATGTGCTGTTCCTTTTCCTTTATGTAATAATTCTGGTGGTGTAGTGGTTAGTGTTGCTGACTACGAATCCATCAGCCACCCCAGGTCTGAGACCCGATGGCAGCTGGCGCGAAGCAAAACACAGCTATTCATCCTTCCACACAATAAAGAAAGTGGTTGGTAGATAAATGGGTACCCTAAGTGGCCTAGTGGTTAAGACGCTGGGCTGCCGATGGGGCGTGATTCAGATTCCACATTAAACTGTAGGTCTGAGGTGGAGTGAAAAGCTTGACCTTCGTCAGAATGAACAATTTGGGCGGAAGCTAACCAAAGATTTATCCCACTTCAACATCCAGCAGTAATCAGCCATCATGCTGATGTCCCACCTTCCCTGATATCTCTTCTCCATTTCTTTGATGTCTTGGTGAAACTGTTCTCCTTGGTCTTCGCTGAGTGCTCTGAGATTCTCAGGGAAGTAATCCAAGTGTGAATGCAAGAAATATAATTTTAAACTCGTATTACAACCCAACTCTCTGAACTTATTTAGCATGTTGTTCACAATGTTTTGGTAATTTGGGTCCTTGTTCCCCAAAAATTTGCTGATAACATCCTTAAAAGCAATCCATGGTTCTTTTTCAAGATTTTTCATTGTTCTTTCAAAGTGTTCACCCAAAGTCAGTTTTCTAATCTAGGGACCAACGAAAATTCTGTCTTTCAATTTTGTTTCTGAAAGAGTTGGGAATTTACCACACAGATACTT
Organism: Bathynomus jamesi; assembly: GCA_023014485.1. Lineage (NCBI taxonomy): Eukaryota > Metazoa > Arthropoda > Malacostraca > Isopoda > Cirolanidae > Bathynomus > Bathynomus jamesi. Next base: position 746,183 of record JAJOZX010000931.1, read on the forward strand.
AAAACAATCTCCATCTTCATCCAAGGCCTTAACAAATTGCTTCATCAAGCCCAATTTTATGTGAAGTGAAGGTAAAAGGACTTTCTTTGTGTCAACCAAACTTTCATATTTGAATGTTTTTAGAACCAGGTGTCAGGTTGACTCTGCGTGGCCATTCTTTTTTAATCCAGTGCCGAGTTCTTGCTCGGCTATCCCATTCACACAAAAAACATGGAAACTTCATATAACCTGGTTGTTGACCTAACCACATACAAATCACTTTTAAGTCTCCACAAAGTAGCCAATGGTGTTCTTTGTATTTAATCTTAGCTAGAAGAAGCTCAAGATTTTTGTACATTTCCTTCAAGTGAACTGAATGAGCCACAGGAATGGATGCATACAAGTTACCATTTGTGAAGGAGGATGCCTTTTAGACTTCTTTTGGAGGAATCAATGAAATGTCTCCACTGATTTGGGTCATAGACTGCAGCATCTAGCTTAAGTATTAGTTCTGAAACATTGTTGCAATATACCAGTGAAATTTCTTGAGAAAAATATTGGTTGAATTCTTTTTCTCGATTTCTGTACCAGTAAAATGACATCCCGGGAGAAAGCAGGTTCTTTGCATGAAGTCTGGCTCCCAAAATCTTTGAAGAATCCTTCAGGAAGGAGACACAAATTTCTTACCAAATAATTAAGTTCATTTTGTGTAAACAATTGGGGTTCACCAGATGTTTTGGTTTGAAAACAATCAATATTATCATTTCCATCATCATCAGACACCGAATCAGATGAAGTTATATCAAGAGTATTTGGTTTAGTAGTTACAGGTATACCAGGTCTATGAGCAACAGGTCTTGTAGCAGACTGAAAGTTTGGGTAAGAAATTTCCTTTTTATTTTTAGTATTGTAACCTTGCATGTTACATGAACAAAAATAGCAGTCATTGCTGTGATTTCTAGGCTCACACCAGACCACTGGAATCCCAAAAGGTAAAGAATCCTTTTTACCTTTACTCCACAGTCTAAGTTGTTCAACACAAACACTGCAAACTTTGTGGAGCACATGATTTGTCTTGATCCCCAAGTTTCATTCCGAAGTATGCATAGTATGCTCTTTTGATGAAGTCTGTAATATCTTGCCCTTGTTTTTGCACAGTAAATTTTCCACATATATAACAGAAAATGTTTGGGCTATTTGCACACCCCCTGTTGCCATAGCAACAAATAAACAAATTTCAAAAGAGAAAGTCACCACGCACCTTTGACTAATAAAGAACTATAACCTCGCACATACTAGTAGACAGACTGACTCATCTCGTGGCTTGTCAATCACTTATATACTAGCCATACATTTCTAGTGTGTTCTAGAAGATGCTATAATGTTGCTTCTGATCTGGAAGCATTTATAGCAGTGATGCACAAACCCTGGCCCGCAGGCCAAATGTGGCCCCCACAGGTCTTTTCAATTCACATTTTTCACATGAAAAGGGTAGCTACCCAAAGAAAAATCTGAAATATTACTCCTGGTTATAAAAATGTATATTTATAAAAAATAGAATATCTATATATCTGGCCCCTACATATAAAACAGATGGTTGGTTTGGCCCTCACATCAAAAAAGTTTGTGCACCACTGATTTATAGGCAGTAGTTTTTAATCAAAATTTAATTGAGTCAATTTTAATGAAAATTACTTATATATGTAATATGAAATATGACATTTTGTGAAAAATTTGTACATGATGGTGAAAAATTATTATATGTGGAGTCAGCGTGCAAAAATTACTATATAAGTGATAAAATATTTTGGACAACAAAACCATTGCAGGCCTGTGTTATCCGTTAATCTGAAGTGAAACTATTTTTTTTTTATGACATCCCAAATTCACGATTCCCTCATTAGCATTTAATGTATATCTCCCCTTCCATTGCAGATCAGGTGTTTGAAGCATTTTTGTTTGTACAAGGAAGCGAGACATACAGAAAACCCTCTTCCATTATTAGTGACATTGACGTGGGCCAACAGACTGTTCGGCTTTTTGGAATGAGGTTCACCTTGATATCAGCTGAGTCCAATTCAGTGGATCTTGCATACAAAGATGCTTTACCAAAGTAAATACTAAGCATTATTTGTACTAAGAACCTTGAAGGGGGATTTTATATATATATACATACCCAAACACACCCACTGCAGTGAGGTCATGTTGGGAGCAATTCTCAATCACTCACATTTACTTCATCAGCTGACATGTCCATAATGCACCTGCCTCAGGGCAACATGATCCACAGCCCAGCCCTGCAAACTGCATGGTTTACCCAGACTGCTTCATACACCCTGAGCTGGCACATTGCCAGCCTGTCGCTCTCCCATATACCACATTGGTCCACTTTTTTCTATCTAGCGCGCATCTTTCACCCTTCCAGACATCCAGGCCCTGGTGACCTAAAGCCTCCCTCACCCCATTCTTCCATCTCCTCAGTCTGCCCCTTCCCCTTGCTCCCTCTGCCTCTGACATGTAAATCCTCTTAGCATTCTCTCCTCACTCATCCTCTTCATATGCCCAAACCATTTTAACACCCTCATCTGCTCTCTCCACAAGACTCCTTCAACTCCCACACCTCTCACGGATATCAGTGTTTCTCATATGATCAATCCGCCTCATCCCACAGATCGTCCTCAAGCATTTCATTTCCAGTACATCCACCCTTTTCTTTTCCTTCGCATTCGCCCCTTCTTCCAGCCTCTGCCCCACCTCTGTCTCCATCATCCCATTCTGTGCCACATCCACCCCCAAGTACCTGAAACATAACACTTCTATTTCCTCACCATACAAACTTACACTCAGTCGCTCACGAACCTCCCTTTTACAGCACCACATAACCTTACTCTTGTTCACATTTACTCTTAGCTTTCTTCCTTCACACACACACCCAAACTCAGTTACCATTCTCTGTAGCTTTTCTCTCGAGTCTGCCACTTGAGCCGTATCATCCGCATACAACAACTGATTCACTTCCTAGAAACCTCCCCATGACACTTGCATTTACCTCTTTCACCACCCCATCTATAAACACATTAAACAACCATGGAAACATCACACACCCCTGCCACAGACCCACTTTCACTGGAAACCACTTGCCCTTCTCTCTTCCCACACGTACACATGCTCTACTCTCTCAATAAATTTTTTTTACCGCATTTAACAATGACCCATGCACCCCATACAACTACAGCACTTGTCACAACGCCTTTCTGTGAACCCAATCATACGCTTTTTCAAGATCCATGAACGCCACATACAAATCCCTTTCTTTCTCCAAGTATTTCTCACACAGCATCTTCAAGCCAAACACCTGATCCACACACACCCTCTACCTCTTCTGAAATCCCCTTGCTCCTCCCCAATCTGTTGCTCCATGCAAGCCACCACCCTTTCAATTTTAAAAATATTAACGTTGTTTAAAATAAAATAAATTAGTAACAGGAGCTCTGGGGGTGGTGGTCGAGGATGAGTCTGTTGACGATTAATGCCAGCGTGTGATGCCAGCGATAAAAAAAATAAAAAATAAAAATAAAGACTAACATGAACGTAGATGCTGCTTATAGCATAAACTAACCCACTTTTTGTTTAACTTTACCTACCTTTTTTTTTTTCCCCTCTTATCCTCTCTTTACTTTGCATGTCTGTAACTCTCTTTTCTTGCATGTTTGTAGTTTGCATGGTATGACAGTGAGTTAAGACTGTGTTGCATGGTTTGTAAGCGTTCTTATTTTACTTCTTTTCATCTTTCACCCCTCTCCTATTCTCTCTGACTATTTTTCTGACTTGTCGGCAGTGGCCAGCGGATGATGATGGTGTCTTTTTTTTCTCTTTTTCTGAATGAATGTTAACCCACGAGTGATAGGTGTTCCTCCTTACTTAACTCCTTATTCTCTTCTCTTAACCCCCTACTCTTTCCTTTCTCTCGGGCTAACCTTAGAATGGATCTTAGGGTCTTTGTTAGCCTTAGCTTCTGTAGATCACTCTCATACACCTTACTTGGCACACTCAACAGATTAATTCCTCTATAATTCGAGCATGCATTTTTGTCCCCCCTGCCTTTATACAGGAGGACGATACATACACTCCGCCAGTCCTGAGACACCTCGCCTCTGTCCATACACACATTAAACACACACACCAACCAATCAACACTACAATCACCGCCTTTTTTTCAAGAGCTTCACAGCGACCCCATCCACTCCAACCTCTTTTCCACCTTTCATCCAGCCTAGGGTCTCCACCACCACTTCCTCCCTTGACCAACCCATTCACCACAACTATCCTACTCCGAACCCCCTTCTCTGCCCAAACATACCACATTTGCTTCCCTATCTTCCAACACGTTCAATAATCTCTCAAAATACTTGCTGCACCTTGTCTTCACATTTCTCTCTCTCATCACTTCCCATCGACTCCTTTCACAGTCATACCAATCTGCCCTCTCATTTTCCTAACGCTATTCACTTCTCTCCAAAATATCTTATTCTCCTTGAAATTTTTTGACACTCTCATGTCCCATCTCATTTGCTCTCTTTCAGCTCTCGCACTTTTCTCCTTCTTGCCTCTTCCTCATACTCTTCCCAATCACCCACACTTCTGCTCTACAAGTACCGAGCATATACTTCCCTCTTTTGCTTCACCAACATTTAAGCCTCCACATTCCATCATTCACTACCCCGTCTTTTATGTCCAACCCAAATCTTCTGTAACCCACACACTCCCATCGTACATTTCAGCACCGCTTCACCAAATATCTGCCACTCCTCTTCTACACAGGGTTGTCAAAAACCCAGCAAAAAACCAGTTGGGGTTTTGCCAACCCTGCTTCCACACCCCTTGTTTCACACACTCCCACCCTGTACCATTCCTCATTCAGTCTCTCCCGATACCTCCATTCACAATCCCTTTTTCTCAGTTTACTCACTTTCACTACCTCTTTCACAGGCACTATACCCCCTCTTACTCCCTGCCCACCACAAACCTTCACTTTGGCCTCCATCAAGAATGGTCACACATTCCACCTGCCACTCCTCTCAACACATTCACATCTAACAACCTCCCCCTAGCAGATCACGTCATCAACACAATCCATTAGTGCCCTGTCACCTCGGACACCATTCACCCACGTACACACAACTTAACCAACCTTTCCCCACTTTCATTCACACAGGCACCTTATGCCCCCTAACTATACGCCATTGGCACATGCCCCCCCCCCCCCCCCCCCCCCATTTGCATTCAAGTCCCCTAGCACGACAACTCGGTCCCTCGCATCAAAGTTACCCAAACACTCACCCAGTTTGTCCCAGAACGCATTCCATATCTGTCTGCTCTTCTCACTCCCCTGGTCCATATGGACTAACAATCACCCACCTTTCTTGGCCCACTTTCATTCTAACTCACATCAGCCATGAACTCGCTTCCTTACACTCTTTTCACACATTCCCATAGCCCATCACATATCAGAAGCGCAAACCTCTCCCTTGCCCTCTCCCCAACCCCGGACTTTACCCCCCGAACATCCCCAAGCCAATCCACACCCTTACCCTTCAGCTTTGTTTCATTCAAGGTCAAGACCTTCAGGACACACTTCCCTCTTATCATCCTGGCTACATCCACGAACATTCAGACACCCCAGCCTAAGCGTCGCGGGAAACTCCCGCTATGCCCCTTTGATCGTTCCTGTACGTGGAAAGTTGCATACAGTGGGAAGGGTTTCTAGCCCCCGCACCCGTCCCTTATTTTTAGTCGCCTTTCACGACGCGCTGGGACCACGTGGGAAGAATTCTTTAAATCCCCTATCCCCAGTGATATATATATATATCTTATCTTATCTTATGTTGTTTCGTGTGTTGGTCTCTCTTCACACGGAGGTCAAGCTGGTGGCCCCGCCTCTAGGTCTGGCCTGGTGGAGGAGCGAGTTACTTTCTTGCACTCTCCACCGTACATAGCCAGGCACGCCCGGCTCATCTGGTACTGTCCTGAGCCAGGCATCCAGTCTTTTCTTGAAGACTTCAACTTTGACCCCCGTTACGTTTCTGAGGTCCTTAGGAAGCTGGTTGAAAAGTCTTGGCCCCCTGACAACCAAGCTATTTTCCTTCAGGGTTGAGGAGGTCCCTTGTCGTGCTTTTAATTTGGGAACACTACACATTCTGCCTTTCCTATTTTCCAGTGTTGTTTGAATGGTAATTGGGTTTAGTTTTAGGTTTGGTACCAGTTTTTCGATCATTTTCCATATGTAGATTATGATGTACCTCTCTCTTCTTTCCAGTGAGTACAGATTTAGTTTACGTAGTCTTTCCCAGTAGTTGAGTTCTTTGCAGCCATCAATCTTGGCTGTGAAATGCCCTTGCGTTTCTTCTAGTTTATTAGTTTCTTCCTTTTTATATGGGGACGTCAAAACTGAGCAGTATTCAAGTTTTGGTATAATCAGTGTTTTTAGCAGGGGAATCATTACTGTCCTGTCCCTTCTCTTGAACGTTCTTAGAACCTGTCCGGCGACTCTTTTTGCTTTATTTATCGCTATCTGATTTTGTGTTTCGAATTTCGCATCATCTTTCATTATTATCCCGAGATCAATCGCTTTCATGCTTCTCTGAATTTCCTGTCTATCTGGAGCATAATATGCAGTCTGTTTAAGTTCTTCTTTTCTACCATATCTCAAGAGCTGAAATTTCTCGGCGTTGAATGACATGTTGTTGTCTTCTGACCATTTGTATATTTTGTTCGTGTCCCTCTGCAAGGCCTCCACGTCAAGTACATCGCTGATTTTTCTGCTGATCTTTGTATCGTCTGCAAAGGATGTTACTATACTATTGCTGTTTACTCCGCTGTCTATGTCTGTTAGCATGATAATGAACAGGAGTGGAGCCAGTACTGTCCCTTGTGGTACTGAGCTGCGTACTTCCGATTCTGATGATGATATACCTTGAATTTTGACGACCTGCAGACGATCACTAAGGAAGTTGTAGATCCATTTTCCCACTTTGCCTGTTATTCCCATGTCTTTAATTTTATGTCCTATTATACCATGGTCACATTTATCGAAAGCGTTAGCAAAATCTGTGTATATAACATCGTAGTTGTCATTGCCTTCCAATGCATCTAGGATATTGTTGTAGTGCTCTATTAGTTGTGATAGGCATGATCTACCTGATCGGAATCCATGCTGATTTTCGTTGAATCTTTCCCGTGTCTCCAGGAAATCATAAATTTTCTGTCTAACTATTCTTTCAAATACTTTGGTGAGGTGGGACGTCAATGACACTGGTCTATAGTTCTTTGCTTGAGATCTGTCCCCTCCTTTATATATAGGGACAATGTTTGCTCTTTTCAAGATGCTCGGTATTTCCCCCGTGTCTAGGGATCTTCTCCATATCCAGTATAAAGGTGTAGCTATTTCATTTTTACAGTTTTTAATCAATAGTGCGTTCCAATTGTCCGGACCTGCAGCTCAATGTAGTTTCATTTGTTCTATAGCTCTCGCTACATCTTCTGGTGTAAACTCAAAGTCTGTTATATACTCTCCTTGCAATTCCTCTTCAAAGAATGCATTTATGTCAGGTATCGCTTTGTCACTTTTTGGGGTACTGAAAACTGATTCATATTGAGCTCTCAATGTATCAGATATTTCTTTTGGATCGTCGGTTAGTTCATTATTTCCCGTCCTTAAGGGCCCAATAGCGGCGCGCGTTTTGGTTTTCCTTTTTGCATAGCTATAGAAGTATTTTGGATTTTCCTTTATTGCTTCTACCGCCTTTTCCTCTTCCCTCTCTGTATGGTCCTTAATCAGGGCTTGTATTTCCCTATCGATACCCTCCAGTTTTTCTTTTATTATTTTCCTGCCATTATCTCCGCAGTTTCCTAACTTCGCCTCCACTCTCTTTCTTTTGCGGAATAGTCTTCTCTTTTGCCTTTCTAGCCAGCTCCTCTTTCCTTTTGGCTGTGATTTCGGAGCATATTTTTCTAAAATTCTCAGCGTTTTTTCCTCCAAAGTTGTTAGCATTTCTTCCGTTGTTTTATTCTCGAAAATTGTTCTCCATTCTATTTGGGCCATGTGCGATCTGATTGCTTCCCAATTTATAGTCTTCGAGTTTAAGTTAAAGGCCCCGAATTTACTTCTTTCCACAATATGTGTATTGTCTTCTAATGCTGCCATCATATTTGTTGATATCTCGATTAAGTTGTGGTCTGAGATAATGGTTGGGGTTATTTTTATATCAGCAATCAAGTTCGTGTTATTCATGAATACCAGATCCAGGCAGTTTTTTTCTGGTATTTTCTGTTATCTCCTGTGTCAGCATAAACTCGTTTGTGAGAGCCATCAACATTTTTGCTTGTTCCTGATCTTCTCTTGTGCCCCCTTGTCCTGGTGAATATATATATTCCTATTCACCTTTTTGTATTTTATAAATGGGAAGTTAAAGTCTCCGCAGATCATTATATTGGGGGATGGAGGGTTTATGGCCTTTATTAGCTTTCTAATGTCATCAATGACCTCCGAGAATTTTTCGGTTGGGGTGCTTGGAGGTCTATAGATGACTATTACTATCAAGTTTAGTTTTTCTATTTTCACTGCTAGGAGTTCCACATAGCTGTTTGATTTACTTATTATCGTCTCTGTCATATGACCTTCCTGTACATATATAGCACAGCCACCTTTCCGTCTCCTCGTTCTATCCGCTCTTAGTAAGTTGAAGCCCTCTATATTTATCTCTTTCTTATCAATACAATGTTCGCAGTTTTCACAATTTCCTTGGCAATCTTTAAGATGAGTTTCTGTGAGGCATGCGATGTCCGCCCTTGTTTCGTCCATAAATCCTTTCAGGTACGAAACCTTATTGAGTGATTGGTTTGGTCTTATTCCTTGAATATTAGCCAGGACAATTTTTATGTTCTCTGTTTTTCGTTGCCCCTTGTGCATTTCAAGTTCGTTTTCCTTCGATATCGCTTGATTCGTTGCTCTATGATCCTCCGAAAGAGATCCGTTTCCTCCTACTTGTATTGGTAGCTTCTTGCCCGGTAGCGATTTGGCTCGGGGGTTTCCAGCTGTGTCAACTGCATGTGGATGACATTTAGCATTCGTAAGGTGTCTGAGATGTTGAAAAAATTTTCTTGTTCGCTTATTGTGTTCCTATTGTTGTTCCTATTGTTATTTTTATTCCTATTGTCATTTAAACTTTTTCCTTTGTTCGTTGAGTCCGTCGGGAGATGTTGATAGTAGCATTTATTCCCGAATTTGCAGGTTCCGTATTTTGCGTAAGTTCTGCAAATGTCCGGGTGGTAGAATTTACATCCGTCTCCAAATTTACAATGACCATTATTATAGAAGAAATTGCATATTGGGGGATGTTCATATATACATTGTCCTCTTTTAAATCTGCAATTTCTTTTATATAATACCTGCATATAATTCCTTCCCCATATTTACTCTTGGCTTTTGTTTTTTGCTCCTTATTGGGGGACAGTTTTACTTCGTTTACTTGACTGCCCTCTTGTCTTGTCCTATTTGTGCTAGTTGTGTTTGTGTCCTTCGTTGCCCTTATGCTGTGTGTTGTCTTTACACTCTTTGTCGCCTGTGTGTTTTCGGCCTCATTTTGTGACGGTATTTGAATTCTTCTATTTCGCCTTTCTCCGTTTCTTCCGTTTTCCACTGTTCTTTGTTTCCACTTTCCTCTTTCATTCTCTTCTCGTAGTCTCTTTCTGCTTTAAATACCGTAAAAGAGTTTAATTCGGTCAAGCAGTTCTCGCAGAAAAATTTTATTCCATTAAACTGCTTTGCGTTCGTTATAAGGGAGATTTTTTCATCTCCCCATTCTAGGCATTTAAAATCAAAAAGTAGCTGACAAAAATCGCACCTGATCGCCTCTGTCTCAGCTGTTGCAGTTTACAGATCCACAGAGTTGCATGTATGCATTAATTTCCATGTTGGTGAAGTGACTCAAAAAGGGGGTATTATGGGAGGTATTGGGTGGGGGATGACTCAAGCTGTGTGAGGGAAAGAATTTTCCGTTACTCCAGGGTAGGGGATGTGGCACGCTGTATACTTCTCACTGATTGGTCCTCTCGACGTGGCTGCGGGGGATAATGGGGGGATATTTGCGGGCACTTCAAAAAACAAAACTTTCCTCACAAAGAGACTCGGAAAAAAACAAAAACAAATGCTGTATATATTAATTCACTTTGATTTTATTCACTTTTTTGGTATACGCCGCGATTTTTACTTTTTTAAAAAGAAATACCGCTATGCACTATCAATTAACTCACAATATCGGCACCGTTTAAAACTGATTAACTGCAGGATTTTTACTGTAATATCGCTTTTATTCGGACTTCGATCGAAACACGTGTAACCGCCACAACAGCAAAACACACACACACACACACACATATATATATATATATATATATATATATATATAGCTGTGCCTAGCGGCGCTAATTAGCGACGCAAGTTAATTATTAGCACATCCATTAGCGGCGCTATTTTTCAAAATAGTTAGCGGAATGGATAGCGCCGCTACGTTTTTAGGCAATGTTAGGTGCTAAGCACTAATATAAATTAAAATGAATAGTCTTAGAATGGTATTCTCTATATTACGTTGCTTTTTGTGCATAATGCTGAATGCAGAATGTATTAAAATAAGCAGTTTCCTGAACTGAGTATGTAAAGGACGACAATGTCTTTCCAATAAATAAGTTTAATTATAAATATCAAATTACACAATTTTCTTGAATACTCAATAATCATTTTAAAGATATAATTTTGTTCCCATTTGACACTATAAAAGATAGTAACAAATAGCGAACACACAGAAATATATACAAATGCATTATTATTATTAAAAAATAGTACTTAGCTAGATATTTCGTAAAAATTAGCGCCAAAATTAGCATTACCCTTAACGCTGATATTTTTAAAAACTGTTAGCGTTAGCGGCGCTAGAATTTATTTGCATTAGCATTAGCGGCGCTATATTTATCAGTTAGCGCGCACAGCTCTGTGTGTGCTGTGCGCACACACACACAACACACACACACACACACACACCTTACCTTACCTTACCTTACCTTACCTTACAAAGGTTTCGCGCGCGATGATTTCTCATTTCGCGAAGCTCAAGCTTGTCGCCCCTCTCGAGTTGGCCTGGTGATGTACTGAGTTGGATTCCTGCGCTCTCCACCTCACATAGCCAGGTACGCCCGGCTCATCGGGGATTGTTCTGAGCCAGGCATCTAGTCTTCTTTTGAAGATGTCCACTGCAACTCCCTTCGTGTTTCTTAGGTCTTTGGGCAACTGATTAAACAGTTTTGGTCCTATCACTACAAAACTATTTTCTTTCAAGGTTAAGGATGTTCCCTGTCTCGCCTTCAATTTGGGAGTACGACACAGCCTACCATTTCTACTTTCCACTGTTGTTTGGGGAGTTATAGGGTTCAGAGTAAGATTAGGGACTAGTTTCTCCATTATTTTCCAAGTGTAAATAATGGTGTATCTCTCTCTCCTCCTTTCCAGTGAATATAGGTCTAGTTCGCGTAACCTTTCCCAGTAATTTAGTTCTTTGCACCCATTGATCTTGGCTGTGAAGCTTCTCTGGATCCCTTCCAGCTGTCTAATGTCTTCTTTTTTATATGGGGATGTTAGGACCGAGCAGTATTCCAATTTGGGTATGATCAGGATTTTCAGTAGAGGAATCATTACATTCCTATCCCTTCGTTTAAAGGTTCTCAATATCTGTCCCGTTATTTTCTTTGCTCTGTTTACTGCTATCTTATTTTGTGTTTCAAATTTCGCATCATCTGTCATTACAACCCCTAAATCTTTTGCTTTAGAATTTCTCTGAATTTCCTGTCCATTTGGGGTATAATATTCCATGGATTTTAGGTCCTCTCTTTTTCCGTACCGTAATAGCTGAAATTTCTCGGTGTTAAACTTCATATTGTTGTCTTCCGTCCACTTGTAGATTCTGTTTATGTCAGTTTATAGAGATCCTATGTCCTCTGGGTTTCTTATTTTTCTACTGATCTTTGTGTCATCCGCAAAGGATGTTACTGTGCTGTCTCTGGTAACGTCCTCATCTATGTCAGTTATTCCCATATATTTCAGTTTATATATTATGATTCTATGGTCACACTTGTCGAACGCTTCAGCAAAGTCTGTGTATAGTACATCATAGTTTTCATTATTTTCAAGTGAATCAATAATGTTGTAGTGTTCCATTAGTTGTGATAGGCATGATCTGCCTGACCGAAACCCATGTTGGTTATCATTTAATTTTTTCCGAGTTTGCAAAAAGTCAGATTTTCTCTAACTATTCTTTCAAATATTTTAGTGAGATTGGATGGAAGCGATACTGGCCTATAGTTTTTGACCTCGGATCGATCTCCTCCTTTATATATTGGGACTATGTTCACCCTCTTCAAGATGCCCGGTATTTCTCCCGTGTCTAGTGATCGTTTCCATGTCCAGTATAGGGGGCTAGGGGCTCAGCGATTGCCTTCTTGCAGTTTTTGATCAGTGTGGCATTCCATTTATCCGGTCCTGCCGCTGAGTGTGTTTTTAGTTTCCCTATGGCTTGTGTAATATCATCCGTCGTAAAGTCGAAATCCGTAATACTTTCCCCTTGTGGTTCTTCAAAGAACGCGTTTCTATCGCATATCAATTTGTCAGTTTTTAGGATACTGAAAGATGATTCGTACTGAGCTCTTAATATTTCAGATACTTCTGTTAGATCATCCGATAAATCACTGTTCTCATTTTTTAAAGGTCCGATAGTCGCATGGTTTTTCGACTTTCTTTTTGCGAAATTATAGAAGTACTTTGAGTTAGCCTTTATCGCTTATCGTTGTCGTCTTCTTTTTCCGTATGCTTCTCAATTTGTTCCTGTGTGGGTCATCGATACTTTGCAGTTTATCATTTAATATTTTTTTTATGTTATCTTTACAATTACTTAATTTTGCAGTCACTCTTTTTCTCTTTTGAAACAATGCCCCCCTTTTGTCTTTCGAACCTGCTTCTCTTTCCTCTTTGTTGTATCTTTGGGACATGTTTTTCCACAATTTCTAACGTCTTCTCCTCTAAGGTCATTAGCATCTCCTCTGTTGTCTTGGCCTCGAAAATGGTTTTCCAATCTATTACTTCCATGCTGGATGTCACATCTTCCCAGTTTATAGCTTTGGAGTGAAAATTAAAAATTTTGAATTTGCTTTTTTCTGTCGTGCGTGTTCTTTCCTTTTCTGTTGCCTTTATATTAGTTGTTATTTCAATGATGTGGTCCGATATCATAGTTGGGGGATATTTCTACATTATCAATTTGATTACTGTTGTTTGCGAATACCAAATCTAGGCAGTTGTGTTTTCTTGTGGTTTCTGTTATTTCTTGCGTTAACATAAATTCATCAGCTAGAGCTAGTAGCATTTTTACCTGCTCCTGATCTTCTCGTGTGCTCCCCTTGTCCTGGTGTATACATATATTTTTTCCTATCCTTTTATATTTCATGAATGGGAAATTAAAATCACCACAGAGAAAAATATTTGGGGTTGGAGAGTGTAGATCTTTTACCAAGTTTCTTACCTCTGTAATGGAATCTGAAAATCTTGAGGTTGGCGTGTTTTGGGGTCTGTACATTACAATTAGTACCATATTCAATTTTTCAGTTTTTGCTGCTACACATTCTACGTAGCTGTTTGAGGTACTTATAGCCATTTCTGCTATGTGCCTTTCGCGTGTGTAAATAGCACATCCTCCTTTACGTCTCACTGTTCTGTCGGCTCGGAGGATGTTATAGTTGTCAATTTGTATTTCTCTTGTTTGTCAATACAGGACTCACAATTTTCACAGTTCGCCTGGCAGTCCTTTAGATGAGTTTCTATGAGGCATTCAAAGTCTGCTCCGGCTTCTTGAATGAGTCCTTTCAGGTATACAACTTTGTTCGTGGAATGGTTTGATTTAAGGCCCTCTATGTTGGCTAGGATTATTGTTATTTTTTCTTTCTTTTTCGCATACAGGTGGTTCCGATTTGTTTTCCACGGGGGGTGCCAGTTTCATTGCCTTGTGGTCCTCCGAGAATTTACCTCTTTTTATCTTTGTTCGTACCTGTTGTCCCGATAACGTATGAAGTGCCTTTGTTCGTACCTTCTGTCCGGCTCTCGGATTCCTATATTTATATTTGTCAGCTGGATAGTATTTAGCAGCTGAAATGTGTTGGCTGCGTCTAAACAATTGGCACTCTTCTTTGATGTTTGTTTTTTCTGTTCACTCGTTGCGTCCCTTTGAGGGTGGTGGTATCGGCATTTTTTTCCGTATTTGCAACTCCCATATCTTGCATAAGTGTGTAATGCGTTTTGCATAATGTAGGATGTGTAATTTAGGCCGGGTCAAAATTTTTGATTTATTACGTACATAGTGTGAGGTGGTTCACTCAATCATGGTAACACTGTGGTAAAATATTTTTGAATTCTGAGGACTCCTACCCCCACTACCGGTTTCAGTTTTTTCAGAAAATTCATAAAATTCGAGATAATTTGCAATTTACTTCGAAATTGTTTTATTATTACAAAAGTTCGCTTATAAAACAGTTATATTTATTTTTTAATGAAAAAAAATTAAAAAATACAAAAATGCATGAAAAAAAATTTGATACATAAATTTTTAGCTATTATTGGTAGAAATTTAGAAATTAAGAGACCGAAATTCAATAAAATTTTTTACCTAAAACTAATGGTTCTTTTTATTCCTTCCATTGACCTTTCCACTCAAAAGTAGGCAGTTCTTTTCTAGACTAAAGTATTTAAAATAAATTTATGCTGATTAATATAACCAATTCTTTCCTGGCTAGATTTAGTTACTAAGTTCACACCCCGTTCAACACTTTGGCTGTGACATGGAAAATCTAGTATTTCTAGAGGTTTAGTTCTAATCTGAAGCAATTGCTCATTGGTAAAATTACTTAGCAAAGGTGGAGGAGTGATTATCTGCTCATTCCAATTAATCAAATCAATATAATCACTTGCTAGAAAATTTATAGATCTTGGTAGCTTAAAATTTCTGGCTCCTGAAAATGCAGTTCTGGAAAGAATTCTCTTTTGAATTGCTAGCTCTCTAATATGTAATCGTTCATCAGAAACCATTGACAGGAGTATATTTTTAGGATTAGCGAAGTAAGCGTTGTTTTTCATGACCAGCTCAATAATTTAGTTAACTTATCAGCATCTTCTATAAGTCTAGTAACTCTTAACATAAATTCCCTTTGTATCAATTGTTGGGAAAGAAAATATTTGCCAAATTTCTTTTATATCTTGAACAACTACGTTATAGCAATCATTTTTGTTTTACCCTGTGCTTTAGATTCTTCCTCTCTAACAATAAAATGGAAGTGCCTTACAACATCAGCTTTTGATGGCGTCATGGCAGATGAAAATTTTGTTGGATATCCGAAGGCTGCATTGTGGCTTCTTTTTCTAGTAGCCATAATTTAATTTAATAAGATTTTAACTATATTTTATTTATTACTGATATTTTAAAATTAAATAACATATTTTAATACAAACTTTTAACATTCTAGGTACCTAAATAGGAATCTGGAAAGAAAAAACCCAAAAATAATGTAATGTTAGGTCTTATATCCGGTGCTATGAGTCAGCACCGGATTTAAGAAACCCCCCCCACCCCCCACCCGATCTCAAAAAAAGTTGGTGAATGGTCATGTCTGATGTAATTCGTGCCGGGGAACCCGATTTTGGCCATCCGAAAGCAAAAAAATTAATATTTAGGGTCGATTTTTACGATTTTCGATTTTTGGCCTATTTCCCATACAAATTCATATGGAAAAAAAGTGAGTATCGGTAGGCGGGGTAGCGAAGGTCCCACAGCCTTGATTTTTGGTGTGGATACTACTATTACAAAATGATCAACCTCACAATATGTACCTAAGCAAAATCTTGACCTTGACCCCTTTTCGACCCGGCCTAAATTGTGCATATATGCATTGCCCATCCCGATATCTGCAGTTCCCTTTCGCATAGTATTTACATACGATATTTTCTACGCTTCTGCTTCTTTTCTTATTATTTTCAAAGTTCTTAATTTTGGCATTAACATTATTTTTCTTTGGATCTTTATTTTCTACGTTTTTAGTTATTATCTTTTTATCATTTCGCTCGTTGGACCGTTTGACTACTTCGCAACTTTTACTTATTTCTTTTCTTTCATCTATGTCTTCCTTCCGTATTATATTGTTTATATCGTTATTCATTATTAAATTGTTGTTCGTTATTATGCTGTTATTCGTTATTTCGTCTTCTCTCTCATCCACCCGGTTTTTCGTTGGGACCATTCCGGACCCATGTGTCCCCATTATTTCATTCTTTTTTGTAACTTTCGAATCTGCTATCTCCATTTCTTTAAAGACCACGAAAGAATTTACGGTCTGTGTACGTGCGCCACATAGAAATTTGATCCCCACGACGTGTTTCGCGTTCGAGACGAGAGTTATTTCCCTATCATTCCAGTTCATGCAGATAGTCATTCGGTCGTGTTGGCAGAAATCACTTCTAATCGCCAAGTTTTCTGTTGTTACCAGATTGCACAAATTACAGATTAAGTGAGAATTTGGACCCATAGCCATGCTATTCCTTAATTAGCGTAAAAAGAAATACCCACACAAATTCTTTATTTATTTTTATTTTTATTTCTTTCCTTTCGATGGTTGAGGGTATTTCGAGGGTCTTCTGACCTTTGCGTTTTATGACCTTTTACCTGCCTTGTTTCAAACTTTCGTATTTCGTTTTGAATATATACATTAAAACTGGTGATAAATTATGTGAACTGTATTGCACTTTCTTAATTTTAATGAATTTCACTTTATAATTTATATGCACGAATTCACTGGTACTTTATACACTTTCGGGTGCAAACAGAATAAACCGCCGAGATTCCCTTCTAATTTGGGTGTTAAATAGAGAGAGTAAAACAGCACGTCCATTCACCACAGGGTACAAGCAACTATATATATATATATATATATATTATATATATATATATATATATATATATATATATAGTGATGGGACGATGCATCGCAATCGCAATCGCGATACAATCGCACATTTTTTGCAATCGCATTTAATGAGTGCGATTGTTGCGATTGTGAACAAAAGATTTAAATCTCTACAAAAGTTGCTATGAAAGCTGCTCTTTCATGCGTACTTAAAGGAAAGTTTAGTTAACAACAATACGGAATAATAAATAAATAATAAATAAGTCAAAAACAGAAATGAAAACGGCTTGCGAATTAGTTGAAAAGAGAATAAAAAATTGGTTTAATAATAACAATAAGTACACCTCTTTATTTGCTCTATGTAAAATTGGAATGTTAAAAAATCAAGCTAACCCTATGGTAGGTAACGCGTTTAGGTATATTTAAAGCATAAATGAGCGTTATGTGAGGCTAAAGCTAAAACATCGCAATCGCGCGATTTTCAAATTCTGACAATCGCAATCGCAACAGCGATTGTATGAAATATGACAATCGTCCCATCACTAATATATATATCCGGTGGCCCCCAAAAAACGCCTTGAGATTTGAACATCAATAACTTCAAAAATATGCAGTTCACACTTCCAAAATTTACACAACTTTTACCTCAATCTATTGATAAGTCATCATAAAAATTTCAGACCTCTACATAAAATACTTTTTCTACGGCTGAGGGAACAATGAGGTATGGTGAAAAAAACGAATATCATAAACTGAAAAAAAATTTATTATTCACATCTTATCAACAAATATGATCAATATGTTCGCCGTCCTGCTTACAAACTGATCTTAACCTTTTCTTCCATGACATGATACATTTTCTGATTTCTGCTAATGTTATTTTGTCCCAACATTCGAGTATTTTTTTTCCTTTAATTGCATTCTGTAAACTTTTCTGTTTGGCCTCCATAAATCTTCTGCCAGAGTGTTCCATATGCAATAATCCATGGGATTGCAATCAGGTGATTGCGGGGCCAGTCGTTTTTTCCAATGAAGTTGACTACATTCTGTTGTGAACTTGTGTGAACTTGCTAGTATGAGCTGTAGTACCATCTTGTTGGAGTACGAAATCGTTTCCATAATACAGACGCCGACAATCCGGCAAATGATTCTCCTCTAAGAGGTTTACATAGGTTTCTGAATTTATTTTTTTTATTTTTTGAAATAAAATTAATTTTCATCTTTCTATTCCACGATACACCTGTTAATACCATGATTTTTTTTTTGGAAAACAGACTTGTCTGGTGGTAAAGTCTCGATGGAGGAATGTCTTTCTTACGCCGACCATAAACAACAACGTTCCGGGAGTTTCGAGCAATCTCGATGGTGAAATCTTTTTCATCTGTGAAAACTATTTTTTTAACATCATTGGACGAAAATCTGTCGAGCAATTTTCTACAACGAATTTTTCTTTTAGCTCTTACAGTGCTGTCACGTCTTCAAACACGGATCCTTTTAAATGCTGTAAGTCCTTCCGTTCTCTGCATTCTTTGTATGGAACTTCGACTGATACCTAAATTTCTTGCAATTTTCCTCTGAGAGCAGTGTGACCCAAGTCGATCCTCTTGAGATAGGCTCATCATTGCTATATTGTCTTGAGTGTAAACTGTTTTAGGCCGACCACTTCCACGCTTCCATGCCGTCGAACCGGTTGCTTTAAGTTTTTAATTATTCTATTCACAGACGTAACATTACAAGTTATTCCTGAAAATTCCCTCAAAATTCTTGCTTGTCCAGTCCATCTTTTTTCCAAGAAACACTTTTCAATCACCGCTTTTTCACCGTTAGTTAGAACCATAATTTGAAGGATAAGTTTAAAAAAACAGTATTTAAGATGGGCGTATCCTATATCATTTGAAGTTTTTCAGAGACTAACAGATTATCCATAGGCTAAGGAAACTACTACAAGTCTTAGAATAGTTGCCAGGTACAGCTATACACATTTAGGATTTAGGATATTCGTTTTTTTTTCACGCTACCTCATTGTTCCCTCAGCTGTGGAAAAAGTATTTTATGTAGAGGTCTGAAATTTTTATGATGGCTTATCAATAGATTGAGGTAAAAGTTAGATAAATTTTGGAAGTGTGAACTGCATATTTTTGAAGGTATTGATGTTCAAATCTCGGAGTTTTTTTGGGGGGGGGGGCCACCCAGTGTGTGTGTGTGTGTGTGTGTGTAGGGGGGGTCGAAACATATAAAAAATCGAGTTTCTCCAATTTCACGGTATGCACTTAGTTGGAAATGGTGATCTCAACATTTTGTAAAAAAAAATGAGTATATGCGACCCCCCTTACCCCTTCCATAGCATCCCCCCCATTTTACTCTCTCCACAGATGCATTATACATATTAAGTCTTAAGTAGATTAGATTTATTTAGATAGATTGAATAGATTACATAGATTAATTTAGATAGATTAGATGAATTATATAAATTATTGTCACGTTTTTTTGTTTAGTTTCAGATTGTTTATAGTTGAATGAGTTATGATTTAATTCCGAATGAGTTATACTAAATTCAGATTGAATGATTCATTTGCTAGAATTTAACAATTAGTTTCTTTTTATTAATGCTACTAGGCCTAAATAAGTGAAATCATGGCGACAAGAAGCAAAACGCACAATTCAACATTTGGTCACCCTGCAGAATTTCCACCTTCAATGACTCCTTCAAAGGCTGACGTATTTAGGCATTATTTATTGGTAAGAAAACGAGAAGAATTGATTTCGAAAGGTTCTAGAACAGCAAAAGAATGTTACAGAATTGTCACTAAAGACGTGGAAGCCATTTGGGAGAAGTTTTCCTTTCCACATATAGGATTTGAAGGAATAGCTATAAAAGTTGAACGATTGATAGAATCTGCAGCAAAGCTAAATAAAGTACCCAGTTTTCAGCAGAAGGTGGAGACATTCAATGAAATGTTTGATATTTGCACTTGTACTTGTTACGATAAAAAATCAGTCGAACGGATTGCGGATGTCATATTAGAGTTCCAATGATTGAGTGGGAGTCTTTTGTTGGGCAGAAACAAAGAAAAACCCAACTAGGAACAATCGACAGAGTAACGACTTCCGCAAGAAAAAGGACTCACGATAGAGTTAAAGGATTAGAAAGAAGAGCCAAGATAAGCCTAGATATGAATGTCGCCTCAACCAGCAAACTGGACCCTTTACATATTATGGAAGATGAGAGCATGGAAATTGATGATGACAGCGACGATATTGACTTTGTTCCGGATTTTGAGCTGAGAGAAAACCATCAGAACAGAATTATTTATGATAACTTAACAATAACAGCAGATAGATACCGTGTAAGTTACAGCTACTGCAGCTATAGTAAATGCAGCTTTGAAGGATATGGGAATATTAGACGAAACCAATATGTTGGATAGGAAAAAAGTGGAAAGAGAAAGAATACGTGTGGGTAAAAAGAACATAATCAAAGTGAAATCAGAGAACACACAGATTGAAGGCATCGGATTTGATGGTAGAAAAGATCAAACTAAGACAAAGAAGGGAATGGAGTACGAAGAACATTATGTAATAGTCAAAGAACCTGGTGATGTTTACATGGATCATATAGCTCCGGATAACGGAACTGCTTGTTGTATTGCAGATGAAATAATAACTTTTATAGTTGATTCTAATAGCAAAGAATCCCTCAAAGCTTTGCTATGCGATGGCACCCGAGTGAACACGCAGGATTGGCGGAGTGCTAAAGTTGATTGAATTATATCTGGACAGGCCGGTACAATGGCTGATTTGCCTTTTGCATGCAAACGAACTACTCTTCAGGCACGTATTTCAAGCAATTGATGGAAAAACTTCGGGACCAAACACCTTCAAAGGTTCTCTTGGAAATAAACTCCGAGAGGATTTGACCAAACTGGATATAGTTGATTATACCCCTGTAGAGGGCAACATTAAAGAAGTTTCGGCCGATATTGTTAAAAGTTCCAGCAGTGACCAAAAATATATGTATGAAATGTGCATTAGTATTAGTATACAATCTGGACGCATCTCACAAGCGTTAGCCACCAGATCCCCAGGTGCCCTCCATCATACAAGATGGCTAACACGAGCAAACAGGATCCTGCGCTTATATGTCTCTACACGGAATCCAGACAAAAACATCCAAGACCTAGTAAAAATTATAATGCTGGTTTACGCTCCAGGCTGGTTTTGGATGAAGTTTCATCCAAAGGCAAATGAGGGAGCATCTAATTTTTGGTATATCATGCACTTGCTTAAAGGCTTAAATAAAAAGCATCGAATGATTATGGAGCGTGTCCTCAGAAATAACACCTATTTTGCCCACCCAGAGAATATCTTACTCTCAATGATAACAGACACAAGAAGAGAGGTCAGAGAGCTGGCTCTTCAGCACATCATTCGAGCAAGAACTAGGAGCACCAATGCGAGAAATTTTGAGCTGCCAAAAACACTGAACTTTGAAGCAGACGATTATCCTAACATGATCGACTGGGACAACGAAACCATCACCCCTCCACCTATTTTACAGAATTTGACAAATGATGATGATCTTAAAGTTCGAAATGAACCACTTCAGCTTATTTCCCTGTCACAGCCAGGGAGTAGAACATGCTGTAAATGTGGTAACAGAAGCATCACAAGATAGAATTGGTTACGAAAACAGACAAATTTATTTTGAATGTACTGGAGTCGAGAAAAAAGCTACCTGTGTTCCAATGGAAAGGCCAGTGGTGTCAGTAATTTACGATTTTAAATTTCTTAAGGTGAATATTTTGGTTCTAATATGCTTCAATTAAATTTCTTAAGGTGAATATTTTGATTTTAGTATGCTTCAATTAATTCTTTAAGTAATATACGGAGAAAGATCTTATTATATATATATATATTATATATATATATAATATATATATATATATATATATACAGGATGATTAAAAAGTCAGGTTACATAGGGAAATACTGTATTATGTAATGATACAGGGGAATAGTCACATCACATGTTCGATATGGCCACCGTTAACGGCAATGCACTTGTGCAGCCAGCTAGGAATATCACACCAATGCGCTCCTCCTTCGATAACATCTCATAACTCATTTACCTGCAAAGAAACAGAAAAGCCCTATGTAACCTGACTTTTGAATCACCCTATATATATATATTATATATAATCATTATTTACTTTAATCTTTGTTATTTATCAGGGTTTTTTTTTATTCAAAGAATTGGTTTCAATTTCATTTCAATTTAAAAAAAGGGGGCATATGCAACGGGTAGTGGGGGGGGCGCGCATAGCGGTGTAATTACAGTATGTTGTTTAGGGGCCCAAAGAAACTCCGAGCAGTGTGTAGAATAAGAATACAAAATTTCGACCCCCCCCCCCCCCCTATATATACACACACACAGGGTGTCCCATAAGTCCGGCATCATAGGAGAAATTCATATTTTTCTATTTCTACAAACCATAATTCATATGCTCGGGATGCCAATTTCCCGTCCACCATTCTGTTCAGTGACGAGGCTGTTTTTTATTGAAATGGTGAGGTAAATCGACAGAACACCCGCTACTGGTCTCGAAACAACCCTCACTGGTATACCTCTTCAAAGGAACAAGATGCATCTCAGGTGATGGTATGGTGTGGCATTTGGAAGGATCGCATCATAGGCCCCCTCCTTTTCGATAAACATGTCACTGGAGGCACTTACCTAAGTGTGCTCAAGGAAGAAGCATTTCCCAGTGTCTTGAACGAAGAAGGAAATTTCCCAACATGGTTCCAGCAAGACGGCGCTCCTGCACATTACAGCACCCAAGTAAGGGAATACCTGTACCAACAATTCCCTGGTCATTGGATAGGACGTCGAGGGCCTGTGGAATGGCCAGCTAGAAGCCCGGATCTCACGCCACTAGATTTTTATCTCGGGGGCCACTTGAAAGCGCTGGTATACGCAGAGAAAATTAGGAGTGTTGAACATTTGCGGCAGCGCATTATTGGGGCATGCAACACCATTACTCCTGACATCATTCACCGTGTGCTTGCTGACTGGGTATCACGTCTGAATTTGTGTATTGAAAACAATGGTGGACATATTGAGCACGTTCTGTAAATAAAAGCTTTTGTTTTGCCTTTTTTATTATTCTTCCTATGATGCCGGACTTATGGGACACCCTGTATATATATTATATATAATATTATATATATATATATATATATATATATAATTTATTATAGATATATATATATATTTAATATAAAATTTTAAGTTCCCCAGCCCCCCTGAAGATCTTGAGCCCCGTCCCCAGTTATTACGATTATGGGTCACGTCGACCACGGGAAGACCACACTCCTAGATACCCTTCGCAAATCATCAATCGTTGACACAGAGTTCGGGGGCATCACTCAACACATTGGGGCATTTGAAGGTCAGTTCTTGAAGTAAATTTTAAAAGAACTCTTAGTTAACCATTGGTGGATATTGAGTCGTAGAAATTATCGTAATTTTGATAAGTAAATTTTGGTTGCCAAGAGAAGGAGAGTATTTTGTTGAACATACTGTAACTATTAATGAAATAATTTGTAGTGTCTTTGCCTTCGGGAGAACAAGTGACCTTTCTCGACACTCCCGGACATGCGGCTTTCTCCGCCATGCGAGAAAGAGGCGCCAATGTTACCGATCTGATCGTGTTGGTGGTGGCTGCTGAAGATGGTGTCCTTCCGCAGACGGAGGAGAGCATAACCCTGGCGAAGCAGTCGAACACACCCATCATCGTAGCCATCAACAAGATCGACAAACCGGAGGCTAACGTGAAGAGATGCAAGACGATGATCCTTAATGCCGGCCTCCAGTTGGAGGAACAAGGGGGAGAGGTACAGGCGGTGGAGATCTCCGCCCTCAAAGGAACAAACGTCCCTCTCCTCGTAGAAGCACTGGCCACCCAGGCCGAATTGTTGGAACTCAAAGCTACGAAAAAAGGTCTAGTTGAGGGCACAATCATTGAATCTAAATTGGAACTCCAAAGAGGCAAGGTAGCTCACTTTCTCCTTACATTTAAAATTCTAGTGAGAAAAATGTGTTTAATATTAAGTTTTAAGATGATTATTTTCCAGTGTCATTATTATTATTAAGTTTTTAAGGACACCTCTAAAGACACGAGAGATTTTATCCACACAAGACTAGATTGTCGGGTCGGGTGAAGTTCGGTTATAATAACTTTGTTAAGCATTGTTGTGAAGATATTTCTTGTCCGTTCTGTTTCCTTTCATTAATGACTTTAAAGGTTGAAGTAAATATGCAATAGTTTTCCCCCTAAACGCGTCTTTTTTTTTCAATAGGTAGCAACCTGTATCATTGAAAGAGGAGTTTTGACCAAAGGTGCTGTTCTTGTCGCCGAAACTTCTTGGGCCAAAGTTCGGAACCTCTTCGACTGCAGTGGTAAACCTATTAAAAAAGCTCTCCCCGGTACTCCGGCACAGGTAAAGGGTAATTTTTTTCTTTTTTTAAATAGGGTGATTTTTGTTGTGTGTCCCTATTGGGACTCGAATACATTTAGTGATCCCTGCTTTAACAAAATCCTACAAAATACGTTTACTGAGCATACCTATTTTATATCGGAAGTAGGCTGAGCTTATCATATTATTCGTATTACCATATCGGCTGTGAACAGTCTTCAAGAAAGCTGAAAATAAAATTTTTACGTAAATTGCATACAGCAAATAATTATAATTATGCATAAAACGTATTGCTTGTATTATATGTACCATTTTTTTAGCACCCATGAATTTTCTTCATTAACAATCTTTGCAATCGTGCAGAAATGTGTTCAAAATCGTACGTAGACACCTCTTTTCCTTCGACATTTTGAATAACGTAAAATGCAATTATGAACTTCACCTGACGAAAGACAAGCTATAGCTGCCTTACTTACCTGACTAACGTACTGATATGGGTACATTCCAACGGATTATCTCCCCACCCTCGCTCTCCATACCGACCATTTGGACATTCCAACGGATTAACTTACAGGCTTTATTTATACAATTTTTTGCTCGAGCCACGTGTTTTATTAAATTATTATCATGACATTAGAACGGAAAATAATAATTTCATGATTATTTCTTAAAATATGCATTTTAAACCAAAAAAAACAACTTAGAAATATGCACTTTCGCTCAAAAATGCTTAAAATATGCATTTCCATATCCGCGTATGCAAATCTAAAAAAATCCGAAGCTTGGTAATCACCCTGTGTATTCGTCTGTTAAATAAAGTGTGTGAAAAATTAAATTTCTTCCTCGTTTCCTTTCAGAAAGCCAGCGTTTCTTGGCCTTTTTTCTTTATCGAACGCTCCCTTCAAACAAATCAATTAATGGAGTATAATTTATTGACACCATAATCAGTAAGAGGTAGCAGTAAAAATGAATCGTTCATTTATTAATGCCGTATACCCATCGGATCGAGAAGACTATAACATCGCCATTAAAAAAACTAACAACGTAGCGTAGCCTAACTTAACGTAACCCACAATATACTTACTGCTAGAATGTCGAGTCGATCAGGTGTTATAATCGCGTTTATTAATGTACTATAGAATATGCCGTGTTTTCTAAAGAATTTTTACATATTTTGGGTAGAGGAATAGTTAAAAAAAAATTATTGAAAATATAAAAAAATTTTAAGTCTTCATTTTTCCTATGCTACCTCCTCGCGGACCCCATTTAGTAGGTGTTGCGCCCACTGTTTTGGAAACACTATCTCAAGTGACAGGTAATTCAGCACTTGAACGATTTTAAATTTGTAGTGCAATAAACCCAAGAAGTGATTTGGCAGTAATTATGAGTAGGGTTTCTTCACTGCAACAATGTATCACATTTTCATCAGATTTTCGTAAATAAAAAACATATTTGGTTCATCTCGTTTAACTCATGAGATTTTTCGTAGATTATTGGTTGGAGGGATTCTCTGCCCGCTGCGGGTGCCAAAATGCTTGAAGTAGAGGGCGAGCGGAGAGCGCGTCAGGTGATGAGCTTCAGGGAGAGCGAGAGAAAGAATAAAAAAGGGCTGGAGGACTACGAAGTCATTCGGAAGGCGGCGGATGACTGCAAAGAGATTTACAGAAAAGAGCTGGAGGAACGGCGAGAATTGGGTTTCAGGTGAGAACGATTTCCTCCCGCATCACGTCTTCACTATGAAGGAGTTTTCCCGAATTTTATCGGTAATGTTTTGTTTCTGCAGACGTAGGAGGTTTCGGGGTCAACCTCCCCGCGAGAAGCTGTACAAGGATGACCCCCGTCCTCGCCTCAGCTTTGTTCTGAAGGGTGACGTTGACGGGTCCATCGAAGCCATTTTGGACGTCCTCGACACGTACTTTTCGGAGGAATGTATTCTAGACCTCCTCACTTACGGGGTCGGGAGCATCACCCCGAGTGATGTGGAGATGGCCAAGTCGTTCAAAGGTACAGTATTTTCGAGTACTCGGAGGAGGCAAACGAGAGTTCAGCTGAATTGGTTTAGTTTTCGATAATCGACAAGAACGGGCGGAACCCAATTCGAAAATACTTTTTTTTATATATACAGGGTGTTTGAAAACTTTCTGTACAAATTGTAATGGGGGGATAGGCAACACCAAGAAAAAACCCTTTTCGTCTATAAGTGTATGTCCACTGACGTCACCATTCGGCGCGAGAGAGCGCCGCTGCAATTGGCTAAAAGGTGAAGTGGGCTAGACTCGCGCTTGCCGCGGGTATTCTTAAATCGGACGTAGTACGCGTAACATGTTTATTTAAAGAAGGTGCTGAAAGTTGCGACCGGTAGCATCAATGCATGCCCGACAGCGTCGAAGCATTGACCAACGTACACGTCGAAAGATTCCCGGCATTTCGGGAACAGTTCCAGCGGCGACAGTGATTCTTGCTACGAGGTCTTCTGAGTAAATGGGAGTCTCGTACACGAGGTTCTTCATGTGTCCCCACAGGAAGAAATCGAGGCATGTTAAATCGGGCGATCTCGGTGGCCAGGCTACAAGCCCACCCCGGCCTATCCATCGGTCCCCAAAAGTGGCGTTCAGATAATCCCGCACATCGTTGCTGGAGTGTGCTGGGGCCCCGTCGTGTTGAAACCACATTCGTCTACGAATAGCCACGGGAACATCTTCCAGCAGTTCCGGCAACGTTTCTTCAAGAAATATCCGATAAACCCGCCCGTCGAGTCGGGCAGGCAGCAGGTACGGCCCAATCAACTTGCCATGGACGATACCCGCCCAAACATTGACGGCGAACCGTTCTTGATGAGCATGCACCCGTGTAGCATGTGGATTTGCGTGCGCCCACACGTGAGAATTGTGCATGTTAAACACACCCTCACGTGTGAAACAGGCCTCATCTGAGAACAGCACATAAGCCGGAAAATTAGGCTGCACCGCTGTCTGCTGCAGAAACCAGCGTGCGAATTCCACACGAAGAGGGTAATCCCGAGGTTGTAATGCCTGGACTCTCTGACGATGAAACGGACGTAACTGCTGCTCGTGCAACACTCTCCAGACCAGGTCGTGGTTCACACCGAGGATACGTGCAACACCTCGCGTGCTTGCGCTTGGATTGTCCTCAAATCGCCGTAGGATTTCTTCTTCCATGTCAGGAGTGCGCACGTTTCTCTCCCGACTAGTGTCATGCATGTTTGCATGTAATGTTCCAGCTTCTCGCCGATGCAAATGCGCAAACGTTTGGTGGTTTGGCACACGTCTGTTTGGGAAGCGCTGTCGGTACAACCTCACAGCAGCTCTTCCGTTTCCATTGGCAGCCCCATACACCATATGCATGTCAGCCATCTCGGCAGTCGTGAAGCGCTCCATGTTACGCGTACTACGTCCGATTTAAGAATGCCCGCGGCAAGCGCGAGTCTAGCCCACTTCACCTTTTAGCCAATTGCAGCGGCGCCCTCTCGCGCCGAATGGTGACGTCAGCGGACATACACTTATAGACGAAAAGGGTTTGTCTTGGTGTTGCCTATCCCCCATTACAATTTGTACAGAAAGTTTTCAAACACCCTGTATTTGAACAGTGATCATGGAAAAGAAATAGAAATACCAGTTCTTCAACGATTATAAAATCAATTTTCTTTGATACCCTGAATATCTTTTTGTTTGGAGTAAACTTTATTGTTTTCCACAGGATGTATTTACACTTTTAATGTTCCCATAACGAGAGAGATGCAGCAGTTGGCCCGTGAGAGTGGAGTCCGAATATACGAACACAATATTATTTACAGATTGATTGAGACTCTCAAAGATGAAATATCAAAGAGGTTGCCCCCAAAACCAGTAGAGGAAATTGTGGGTGAGTTTTTAGTCATTTCTCGTATTGATTATGCCCCCGTTTTAAGTTCTATAGTGAAAAAAAAAATCATTCATGATCGTGTTGGCCTATTTTGAAAGTTGTGTCGTAATTTTTATATCCTCCTGTGAACAGTCATGGAAATTATTTCCCAATTGGTTGACATCTTTCACTCCTATTGAATGAGCTGTTTTTAGGAGTACATGAAACGTTTGAGTTCATCATCATCATATCCACAGTTTGTAACGATAGTGTTGTTTAACCTCCTTCCCACCTTTTAAGGTCATATGAGGGAGGGGACCTACAGCTTTACGTGGTATCCAAACCACGAGTCGCTACATAATCTGGACGCAGAGGACAGTCCTCCATCCAACTACTACCCAGACCCAATGTAGCTTAACTTCGCTGATTGACGAGAAGCGGTGTTACGACACTAGCCACGACGTATCCCCTGAAATGAGAGCAGTGCCAGTGCTGAAATTTGAAGGGCGTTGCATAGAGGAATCTTAAAGGGTTTTTGTTTTCTTGAAACCTATTTGTAGTTTCCTTTCCTGATCGTTGGCATATAAGTTGACTTCAGTTGATAAAATAACTTCTTTTTAAGGAGAAGCCACTGTACAGCAGATGTTTATAATCAATGAAGGAAAGAAGAAAATTCCTGTGGCAGGATGCCATTGCCTCAAGGGTGAACTTAAGAAAAAATTTTCCTTCAAAGTCATTCGTTCGATGGATGTCATTCACGTAGGTAAGAATTCTCGTCAATAACTGCTGTAGGTTTAATCAAAGTTAACCGAGGCCCTAAACTAGACCAAAGCTAAGCCAGTTTATTGTAAAAATTAGTCTTATGTTAAGTAGTTTGAAATTTCCCCTTGATGGACAGTGGGAAAGAGTTCAGTCGATTTTCTTCTATTTCAGGCGAGATCAAATCAATGAAGAACTTCAAAAAAGAAGTTGAAACGATAAAGAAAGACTCGGACTGCGGTATTCGGTTTGAAGATGCCAGTGTTAAGTTCGAACCTGGGGACTCTATTATATGTTACAAGATCAATATGGTGGAACAGAGAACAGATTGGAGTCCCGAAGGATTCTGAGTTTATTCTTCATCCATGTCTGACATCCCTTTCATAAAGGAATAAAAAAAAAAAAAATTTTCCCATAATTCTGCGACTCCATTTCACAACCTCAACTATTTAATATAAGTTGCCTCGTTATTAATTAAAACCCACTAATAGACAGTTTGTTTTCACAACAGTTTCGATGCCCACTGGCATCATCCTCGGGTGGATGCAGAAAAGCGAATGAACCAAAAACAAGAGGGAAAACAGTCCAGGGACCATTAAGAAATTCGCACCTAGGTTAGATCCCGTTCTCCCAACACTGGAAGGGTATTTTTATTAAAAGTACATTTTTTATTATAAGTACATTCGCACAAATTTAAAACTATCATCTTCTTCTATACATACAGATTCTATTATTTTTTTTACATAATTATTACATTTAATATTGCATTATTATTTATTACAGAAATTATAAATTTATTATTACATTGATTATTACACTCAGAGCTGGGCACTTGCGGTTTTTTTTGCGGTACTACCGCACTACCAAACCGGTACCGCATAACGCAGTACCGCAAAGGATCGCTGAAAGTACAGCCTGTACTTTCAGCGATCCTTTGCGGTACTGCGTTATGCGGTACCGGTTTGGTAGTGCGGTAGTACCGCAGTACCGCAAAAAAAACCGCAAGTGCCCAGCTCTGAATTTACACTGTTGTTTATTATACAGAAATTGTAAACCGAAAACCGAATGAAAAAGGTGAGAAGGAAACAATCCAGAGACCATTAAGGAATTCGCACCTAGGCTAGATCCCGTTCCCACGACCCCAGAAGGGCATTTTTTTTAAAGGGTCCCTCTTATAAGTACATTCGCACAAATTAAAACACACTTTGTTCTATGCATACAGATTCTAATATTTTGACATAATTACTGCATTTATTATTGTATTTACGTTTTTTAACATTTATTATTACAACAATTATTTTATTACCTTTATTATTGCATTTATATTTATTTCCACATTTATTACCTCCATTATTACATTCACATTTACGTTATTATTCCATTTACATTTTACCGAAAAAAAAAAAGAACGAAAAGCGAGTAAGGAAACAATCCAGAGACCTTTAAGAAATTCACACTTAGGTTAGAACCCGTTCACCTGACGCCGTAAGGGATTTTTTGACCAAGAATCTCATTAAAGGGTCCAACTTAAAAGTACATTCTCACAAATTAAAATTATCCTCTTGTTCTATATATACAGATTCTATTATTTTTCTTTTGACATAATTATTACATTTATAAAGTACCTTACTTGATTCCCAATCTATACCATGATTATTTTGGCTGGCGTGATAAAAAATGGCATTATTAGTATTACAACTTCTGAAGGCATATTTGTGTTCTTTAATATGGGTTTCAATATTTCTTCGTTTCTCCTACGTATACTAAATCACAACTTTTACAGGGAATGCTGTAGACACAGGCTTGTTCCTGTTTTGCAACGTTATTCCTAACCAATTTACTTTTCACGTAGACGAATATTTGAACGCCAAAGCAAACTTAAAATCTTTCGTCAACGGTTTTACTCTTTCTAAGCCGGCAATGTAAGGCAAACTCTCATATTGTTTTTGGTTAACTGAAGGTTCCCGAGGGGCATAAAAAGATTTTCTGCCTTTAAAATACGCCTTTCTGATAAACCACTCGGGATATTTTAAATCCTTAAAAATGTTCCAAATCTTTGAATTTTCCGGGTCCAGCAAATGCGGGCTACAAATCCTGAGTGTTCTTATAAACATGGAAGAAATAATTGAGCTTTTAACCCCTTCATCATGATATGAAAAATAATGAATGTACGAATTACAATGAGTAGGTTTTCTATAGACCGTGAAATTGGGCTTTGCGCTTTAGTTAATGACCAAAACATCTAGAAAAGGTAATTGTTTGTCGTTCTCCCATTCATATTTAAATTTAATAGAGGATACAAGATTATTTAATGACTGAAAGAAAGTGTCAAAGTTGTTCCAGTGGTCAGGCCAAAATGAGAAAATATCTACATAACGAAACAAAATTAGATTCCTGGGACATTGTTTGCAACAATTCCGACTCATAATATTCCATGTATAATGTACTCAGTATTGGGGATAAAGGGGACCCCATTCCCATACCAAAACGTTGCAAATAAAATTCTTCACCGAAGGAGAAGGCATTATTGGTGACAGAGTTTTATCAGTTCTGAAAATACAGGTGTGGGCATGCCTAGTTCTACGTTACATGTTGGCAATTTTCTATCTAAAAAACTAAGTACATCATCAATGGGAACTTTCGTAAACAAGGACTCAACGTCAAAACTGATCATTCTTCCCCGCTTTAAATCTAAGGACATAACTTTGTTAATAAAGTCACAGGAATTAGTGATGTGCGAGCCTGAAAATTTACCAACTAATGGGGACAATTTATCTGCAAGAAATTTAGATAACCTGTAACTAAAGGAACCGCTGCATGAAATAATGGTACGGAGTGGTATATATTAATCTTATGGGTTTTGGGTAAGCCGTAAATGTGGGGGAGTTTGGGGTTAATCTGTAGAAATCTTTTAGGGTCAATCGCTGGGACATTTGTTCACGAAAGCTCCCATTGATGATGTACTTAGTTTTTTAGATAGAAAATTGCCAACATGTAACGTAGAACTAGGCATGCCCACACCTGTATTTTCAGAACTGATAAAACTCTGTCACCAATAATGCCTTCTCCTTCGGTGAAGAATTTTATTTGCAACGTTTTGGTATGGGAATGGGGTCCCCTTTATCCCCAATACTGAGTACATTATACATAGAATATTATGAGTCGGAATTGTTGCAAACAATGTCCCAGGAATCTAATTTTGTTTCGTTATGTAGATATTTTCTCATTTTGGCCTGACCACTGGAACAACTTTGACACTTTCTTTCAGTCATTAAATAATCTTGTATCCTCTATTAAATTTAAATATGAATGGGAGAACGACAAACAATTACCTTTTCTAGATGTTTTGGTCATTAACTAAAGCGGAAAGCCCAATTTCACGGTCTATAGAAAACTTACTCATTGTAATTCGTATATTAATTATTTTTCATATCATGATGAAGGGGTTAAAAGCTCAATCATTTCTTCCATGTTTCTAAGAGCACTCAGGATTTGTAGCCCACATTTGCTGGACCCGGAATATTGAAAGATTTGAAACATTTTTAAGGATTTAAAATATCCTGAGTGGTTTATCAGAAAAGCGTATTTTAAAGCCAGAAAATCTTTTTATGCCCCTCGGGAACCTTCAGTTAACCAAAAATAATATGTAAGTTTGCCTTACATTGCCGGCTTAGAAAGAGTAAAACCGTTGACGAAAGATTTTAAGTTTGCTTTGGCGTTCAAATATTCGTCTATTGTGAAAAGTAAATTGGTTAGGAATAACGTTGCAAAACAGGAACAAGCATGCGTCTACAGCATTCCCTGTAAAAGTTGTGATTTAGTATACGTAGGAGAAACTGGAAGAAATATTGAAACCTGTATTAAAGAACACAAATATGCCTTCAGAAGTTGTAATACTAATAATGTAATTTTTTATCACGCCAGCCAAAATAATTAAGTAAGGTACTTTATAAATGTAAAAATTATGTCAAAAGAAAAATAATAGAATCTGTATGCAGTGATGGGCAGTATCTAGATACATGTATCGCCGATACGTATCGATCGATACTTTTGTATCGGTATCGCTTTAGCTACTTGACAAAAGTATTGATTTATCGATATCGCTAAGGTCAATTTTCTTAAATGTATCGAAAAAAATCGATACTTCGATACATTAATAAGAATTTTTAAATATTTAAATAGATGTTATAATATGACACTACTGAGTTATATTTATGAATATACATAAATAATAATATATTAAATATTTATTTAATGACAGTACTACTCTACTGGTCACGTCACACAGTACGGCGCAACGTTTAAACACGTTTGTACTTGCGTTATTGAGATTAATTAACCATAATATAGAAACGCTCATTGTTGCTGCAACACTATTGGCCACGCCCACTCGGTGTTGAGTTTAAACAGGTTCATACTTGTAACGCAGCGATTCCTCTTGGTCCCCCGAGGCATTTCTTATCAATCAGTCACTCATTAAGTAGACGTCACGCCGAGTAGTTGTGCGATAACGAGTGAAGATATTAATAGTAATAATAACACGCCAGGGAGAGAGCCACAAAAGGAACAACCTGGTGAAAATGACGCGACAGAAAATCATTTCCATAAAATTAAAGATATCTAATACCTACATATTAAATGAATAATTATAAAAATGTACCGGCGATGCATGTATCGGTATCGCCTAAGACGTTCTTCATGTATCGATGTATCGGTATCGCTTTAGCGATTTTCATGTATCGATGCCCATCACTGTCTGTATATACAGGGTGGGCCGTGAGTTTCCATACATAGGAAAAATAAACATTTTTTTATGGACAACCATTTTTATTTATATAATATGCTCTACATGGTTGCCATTGTTTTGAAAACACATTTCAATACGTGTTCCCCACTGTTGATGAACACGCATTAGCACAGTTGACGTTATGCTTGTAATGGCGTTGGTGATACGTTCCTTTAGATGATTTATGTCTCGTATCTTTTCCTGATACACCATGGCCTTCAAGTGCCCCCAAAGATAGAAATCAAGGGGGGTGAGATCTGGGGATCTGGGAGGCCACTCCACAGGACCACGCCGACCAATCCAAGCATCCGGAAACTGCTGATCCAAATTTTCCTATGTATGGAAACTTACGGCCCACCCTGTATATAGAACAAGAGGATAATTTTAATTTGTGCGAAGGTACTTAAGTTGGACCCTTTAATGAGATTCTTGGTCAAAAAATCCCTTACAGCGCCGTCGGGTGAACGGGTTCTAACCTGTGTGTGAATTTCTTAAAGGTTTCTGGGTTGTTTCCTTACTCGCTTTTGGTTCATTTGTTTTTTTTTTTCTGGTAAAATGTAAATGGAATAATAAACGTAAATGTAATAATGGAAGTAATAAATGAAATAAATATAAATGCAATAAAGGTAATAAAATAAATATAATAATAAATGTTAAAAAACGTAAATGCAGTAAATATGTCAAAATAATAGAATCTGTATGTATAGAACAAGAAGTGTTTTAATTTGTGCGAATGTACTTATAAGCAGGATCCTTTAAAAAAAAAAAATGCTCTTCTGGGGTCGTGGGAACGGGATCTAGCCTAGGTGCGAATTCCTTAATGGTCTCTGGATTGTTTCCTTCTCGCCTTTTTAATTCGTTTTTCGGTTTACAATTTCTGTATAATAAACAACAGTGTAATAATAAACTTATAATTTCTGTAATAAATTTAATATGTAAAAAAATAATAGAATCTGTACGTATAGAACAAGAAGATAAAATTTGTGCGAATGTACTTATAAGCGGGTCCCTTTAACAAAAAAATGCCCTTCCAGTGTCGGGAGAACGGGATCTAACCTATGTGCGAATTTCTTAATGGTCCCTGGACTGTTTTCCTTGTTTTTGGTTCATTCGTTTTTTTTGTATCCACCCGAGGAGGATGCCAGTGGACATCGAAACTCGTGGAAATAAACTGTGTATTAGAGAGTTTTAATTTTCATATTTTGACCTTCATGTAGAAATTTTTTTTTTTTTTTTTTTCATTTATTGCTTCGTTATTATTCATCTTTGTAAATAAGTTATTTAATAAATATAATTTTTTTAACAATTTTAATTAATACATTAGAACGTTTAGCTATTTACACGTTTTTAAAATTACATTTAACCCCTTAAGTATTCATTTCGCACCAAACGTGTAGCCTAACCTTAGCTGTCCCGTACAATTACTTCGTCTTAAAAACCCCTTAAGTGTTTTCTTTCTCATTGCAATTAATGCATTCAACACCATTACTATTGGAAGCAAATGGATCTTTTTTTTCACTCTCCAGGGTAGCCTGGTACAAAGCCGGGCTGTTTATCTAATGGTCCTGCGTTCGAGTATTGACCTGGACTTACATTTTGGACTAAGGTGCCTCTCTAGGTCTAACTTTGTGGGTTAGTAGTTTGGACCCTACGTAAAACTGTAGGTCCCCCTCCGTCACGTAACCTTTGCCGTTGAGGAGATTGAATAACCTTAAATATTTACTTATTTTGTAGTAGGAGTACGAGCACTGTGCTCCCACCACTAGCGGGTAAATTGTTCAAATGAAGGGAACTGACTTGCTCAATGTAGAAAATCCATTTCGTACACAATTTTAAAAAGAAGTATTTTTTTTACATAAACGGCACGTGCGTTTGATTAAATTTGTAGAAACAAGCGCGCGAATTATAACGCCGCTCAAAATGCCTTTAATAGTGGATATCACTACGTTAAAAGAGGTGGTTAACCTCCTGCATTCCATTACAATTGACAGTAGTAGTCTCGTAAAAGAAACATGACGAATATTTCTCCCACAATGAACTACTAGCGCATGAATAAATTACTCTATTGTATAGACTGAAAATACTTCTAAACATACAGTAAATATACTGTAGATAAGAATATAGCGAAACCATCAGCCACGTTTAGCTGATGATTTTTGTGCTTTCCAACAAGTCACCTTATTTTACCTTCAACAAAATTCAAGAAACTTTGGACAATTTACGTACTTTTTTTTTTTTTTTTTTTTTATGCAGGAAGGAGGGGCCAAGGACGAACGTCCGCCAAAGCGGATAGAGGGAGATAGCCAAAATCAAGGTTCAGGGTTTTCAAGATGCCTAGACACTGCGTTTGAACGATTGTTTATCGTGAACATGGATGGAGGAAGTGTGTTCCATAGTTGACCGATTGAGTAGATGAAACATTGAAAATACCGATTAACCATATTGCGTTTGAGAATCGGACAGAAAAGGAATGAGAAAGTATAGAAAGTCTGGTGCTGCATGGTCTCGTTAAAGGAGGCGGTATGCAGTTAGAGTTCAGAAGAGCAGTGTCCGTTATAATAGCGATAGTAGAGAGACGAAAAGCCTTTGATTCCACCCGGTTAAATACAGCTGTGGGTTGAACCACTCCATACATGAGCAGCATATTCCATCCAGGGACGGACAAGACCCCTGTACAGAGAGAGGAACTGAGCGGGTGTGAAGAAAATGCGGAGGCGGTACAGCATACTTAACCTCTGAGAAGCTGTTTTGGAAAAAGTATATGTGACCTTTCCAGGAAAGATCACGAGAAAAGGAAACGCCAAGAATATTAAGAGAATAGGAAGGATTGAGTTGTGTATTGTTGAAGGTAAGGGGATAGTCGTGTGGAAGATTGTGACAAGTAGACAGATGGAGGAACTGAGTTTCTCTGCCCCAATCAGATAGCAAAAAGGTTAGAGGTCAGGTGTTCCATAGCCGTCCCACGCAAATCGTGGAGTGACTTGAGAGGGACGCTTTGTGAAGCGGGTGAAATGAAGTGTGGAATCATCGGCATGGAAGTAAACAGGACAGGAAGTACGAATTAAAAAAGATCATTAAAATAAAAGGAAAAGAGTGGGTGACAGGACACAACCCTGAGGAACACAACTGTTAATAGCTTTAGAAGAACAGTGACTTAGCTACAACCGCAGCTATAGATCGGCCAGAAAGGAAATTAGAGATGGAAGCACAGACAGAAGGATAGAAACCGAAGGAGGGCAGTCTGGAAATTAAAGATTTGTGCCAGACTCAAAAGCTTTCGATATGTCTAGCGCAAAAGCAAAAGTTTCACCGAAATCCCGAAAGGAGGATGACCAAGAGTCAGAGATACGCAAGAAGATCGCTAGTAGAGCGTCCCTTGCGGAACTCATACTGATGATCTGTAAAAAGATTGTAAGAAGAGGTGTTTGAGAATTTCCTTATTGAGGATGGATTAAAAAACTTGAGTAGAGCAAGAATTAAAGCAATTGGACGATAGTTGGAGGGTTGAGAGCAGTTCCCCTTCTTTTGGACAGGCTGAATGAAAACGAACTTCCAGCAAGAAGGAAAAGTACCAGATGAGAGACAAAGACGAAAAAGAGTTTGCATAGGCAGGAGGAACACCATCAGGATCGTACGCCTTCCTTGAGTTGAGCCCAGATAAAGCAGAAAGAACATCTTTGGAAGAGATTTTAATTTCAGACATAATAAAGTCAGAGAGGGGAGGAGATGGAAGAACAGCACTGGAATCATCCATGATTGAGTTGTAAACGAAAGTTTGAGCGAAGAGTTCAGCTTTGTCAGGAGAAGAGAGCAAATGAGCCGTCGGAATGGAAAAAGAGGAGGGAAAGAAGAAGTTGTTGAGGAGGTTCTTAGCTAGATGCCAGAAAGAGCGAGGAGAATTTGAATTGGATAAGTTTTCACATTTTTGTTGGATGAAGGAATTTTTGGCGAGTCGAAGAACAGATTTTGCACGATTCCAGGCAGAAATATAAGCAGAGTGAGAGTCGAGTCGGATGACGAAGGTACCTTCTGAAAGACACTTCTCTGTTGCGGATAGCATTAAAACAAGTTAAACCAAGGTTCTCTTGCCTTAGTAGCAGGAATATGGAATGTACGCCTCCATGCCCACGAGAAACACCTCCGTGATGCACTCAGCACACCAGGAGGGGTCCCGGCCATGGAAGCAGTAATCATTCATGTGAAATCACACAACTGCCTAAAGGCCTCCCGATCAGCGGCGCCAAAGTGCCAAGGGCGCCTCCTCTTGAGAGGATCCAAAGGCCGGATTGGAGCGATAGGACAGGAAACATAGAAGATCGTGGCGGCAGGAGCCCAACGAAGAAAAGGTTTCACAGTAAGGATGATGAGTGATGAGAAATAAATCCAGAATGTTGGGCCTATCTCCAAGGCAAGAGTATAGAATTCAGAAGATTCGAGTTTGGGAATACGATAACAAGTTAGGTCATTGCGTACATATACGCAACATCCACCTTTGGAGTGAAATTGATTATAGAGAAAGTAAGACGGTACAGAAAAGGGGTTGCCATCAGTCGTCCCAGACACTGGAGTTTGTGAGGAAAAGATAAGGTTGTTTAGAGGTCAACAGATCTAAAATTTGAGAAAAGGCCACGAATGTTGCAGAAATTAATGGAAAGTGAATCAGGTAAAGGCCTAGAACATCTCGATTGGGCGTTAGCAGATCCAGCCCCGCTACCCGGGTCTGCGTTTCCGGTATCGGCAGCGGGGAAGCCAGAAGTGGGTTCATTTATGGTCTCCTCCTCAGGGGACTCCAAGGCTCTTGTAGTTGATGCACTTTTTTTTTTTAATTTGGAAAAGATTTAGTGTGTAAGATGCATGCGTATGTAGTGAGGACTAGGGAGAGAAGTGTTTGTTTGAAAGCACGCTGGACTACTAACAGGGTAGAGGAGACACGGAAAAAGATCAGCTAAGGAGGACAGTGATAAGAGAAACGAGAGTTTAGCACTCCCTATCTTCTGTTTAATGTCTCTTCCCGAGTACTTTCCTGGTCGATTGGTGTCTACAATCTCCTCTTCCTGTGTAACTAGTATAACTTAGCTACGTGTCGAGCAGTGGCGTGCGGTGATTTTTCGTCAAGGGGAAGCAATTCAAGCAAAAACAACAACAGATTATATAAAATAAAAATAAAACTTTAAAATATAATCATCTACTTACTTTACTTTTATAGGTTAATTCTATTCTATTCCTTTCTTTTTTATTAAATATATCTATTTCTTCGTAAAAGGCATCGGTTTTCATATCCTTAAGAAGCTTTTTCTCAATTGAGATTAAAGCTAAACTTGCAAGCCTTTCTTACCCTTGCGCATTTCTAGCGTAGTTACGTATTCGCTTTAAATGAGAGAATGACAGCAGACAGCACGTAAAGTTGCCAGATATTTCAAGAAAATTAACTAAGATCTGGACAGCGATTTCTAAATTGCTTCCTTTTTGACATAGGGAAGGATAAAATAACGATAAATATATATTCTTTTTCGCTTAACATGGCCATGGAATTTTTTAGTAGAAAAACTATATATGAAACTACTTGTATTCAATAAATACTACATTATTAAACATTAAATGAGTTTTTAGAATGGAAAGAAACAATTTGTAACAGTAAAATAAAAGCGAGTCATTGGGAAAAAGGATGCATTTCGTCAATTGTTGTCCAACTCGAGATTTTTTGCGTCGGCTTTCTTAAAGGTTTTTGCACGAACGGCAACCAATGTATATACTATGTATCCACCTGATTACCAATCAAATGCTATAAATAGTATAATAAAATGATTTTGTACAAATTATTAACACATATTGAACTGTTTAAACTTTAAAGTATAATACAGCATTTTCTTCTTTCTTTGAATAGGGAAGCATTGCTTCCCTTGCTTCCATGGACCGCACGCCACTGGTGTCGAGTTCAAACACGTAAAATAGGATGATGATGTAGTTCTGACGGTACCAGAGTCTAGTTAAGTTGCGGTGGAAAGAACCCACTCTAAATTAATTAAACATTAGTGGGAAACAGGTGGTGAGGACAGACAAACTAAAGATGAGTACAAATGACAACTTCATTCTGGAATTCAGCCCATCAGTGTAATCATTTAAGTATCGGAATCAATATAATGTTTGTGGTTAATTAACCTCCTCCGTAACGCCAAAGCTCACATGACACGGGAAGGGGGGGGGCCTACAGTTGTGTGTAGAATCTGAACCACAGGTCACTAACGTCTGAAAGCGGAGGATGGTCATCCATCCAACCACTGAACAGACCCAACACCGCTTAACCTCGCTGATCTAACGGGAAGCGGTGTCACGATGCGAACACGACATAGCCCTAAAAATTAACAAGAACTCCAACGAATGAAATTCAGTTGATACCATTTCGCTTTAAAAGAAAATTCGGTTTTAGCTCAAATGTGAATCCTAATCAGGGACGTAGACAGGGGGTGGGGGGGGGCTACGGGGGCTTCAGCCGCCCCCGAAATAAAATTATAGGTTTGATATTTCTATGTATTACTTACGAGTACGTACGCCATGCCAAGTACCTTCAGCACATGTTTAATCCTAATCAGAGAGAAATACTCTTAATGAGGAAACTACAAAAGTAATGGCTCTTATTTTTCAGTTCGTAAATACAAAAAGAGGCATTACTTTCGTACCGACCCTCGTAAATATAATCGACTGAAACCAGTAATAAAAAGAAAAAGGCTAAAAAACACGAACAAAAAATTAAAAAATAATTTTTACATTCCAGATAAATACAAAATAAGATTCTTCACAAAATTATCACACACAAAGTTGATCAAATCTGAAAATCGTGAATGTCAGATGAACTCATCGTTGAGTCGTCATTAGACTTTTCTTCAAATGGCAGTGATGATTATCGTCAAAACGACAAATTCGTCGTCCCAGAAATAGGACGAAAAACGGCTCCAGTTGTTATAAACACATTTACAATCCGGTGCAACTCAGTTAGGAAAAAAAAAAAATGCAAAACTTAAAAATCTGGACAGAGTTAATTTCCTCTTATGACATCACTTGGATCACTAACGTCATTCATTACGTCACTTTCGGATATTAACTTAAAGCATTTATGTCCTTTTTTAACACAACGTCATTCATTACGTAACTTCCGGATATTAACTAGCATTTATGACCATTTTTTTAATATTAAATTATGACGTCGCCCGGTTACATGAAAAAGTGTCTTTTTGAGAAGTTCGGTTTTCCCTGAGTTCTTCCGTTAATATCTCGTTAAATATCACAGTTGAAGTCCTTTATAAGGTTTCTGAGGGTATGAGAAAGTGGGGAGATATTTTGGTACTGGGTATAAGGTATCCAGTCTTCGGGGAAGGGCTGGGGGCAGGGTCCCATTAAACGGTTATTGTACTGAAGGGAGAAAAGATTCGGGCCAATGACGGTGTGACAGCATGCCCACATGTGTAGGAATGGGCATGACCATTGAGATTTGGAGGTCGCCCTCCGTTCTAATACTATATGAAGTCCTTCATCCTCGTGTTCGCCTTCCGCACTCGTCCTCTACTGCTCACACTTGCGACCTCTCCTTCCTCGCTGTCTTCATTGTACCTCACTTTCTTTCTTACCCGACCTCTCTTCCCCACCTCAGCCTCCCCGCTGTCCTCCTCTTCATCTTCATCCTCTTCATCCTCCCCCCTCCCCCTACGACTCCTCCCACGCTCCCACGCACCGTTGGGGGTCAAGGAAGTCGCCCCGGGGTTATAGTCCTCGTCACTGGAGGTTGAGCTGGTCTCGTCGATGCGCGAGATCACCCTCCCAATCACCTTTCCTTGCACGATCACATCCCGCACTGTGTGGGTCCGGGGATCGATTCCCAAAGGAAAGGGCATGGGGGCATAAGGGGGTACTGGGGCGTAGGAAGTAAGGGAGTAGGAGGATACGGGGGCGTGAGAGGATACGGGGGCGTGAGAGGATACGGGGGCGTGAGAGGATACGGGGGCGTGAGAAGATACGGGGGCGTGAGAAGATACGGGGGCGTGAGAAGATACGGGGGCGTGAGAAGATACGGGGGCGTGAGAAGATACGGGGGCGTGAGAAGATACGGGGGCTACAGGAGCCCTCTTTTGGCTTCCTCTGGCACCCCTTCCCCTCCTAAAGGTGGCCTCTTTTTTCGCTTTGGCCTTCTTTGCCCTCTCTCTGGCCCTCTGGCGGGCCTTTTTGGCCCTCTCTTTGGCCTTCACTTTGGCCTCCTTTGCCTTGGCCTGCGCCATGGCCCGTGCCCTCTTCACCCTCTCCCTGCGGGTTTGAGCCTTCCTCTTCTCTCGCTCTTTAGAGGACATTTTCTTCTTCCTCTTCCTCGCTTCGTAGCTGTCCTCCTCGCTGTCCTCCTCCGACATGGAGGTCGCATCCTCATCGTCGATGAAATCCTTGTCGGCGACGTAATCTTCGTCATCATCCTCCAAAAGGTCGTCGTCTCCGTCCAAAGTCTTTCTCCTCGTTCTCCTCACAACTGGCCCCACTCCCTTCTTCCGTCCTCTATTACTGACCTTCCTCTTGTCCTCCTCCTCTTCCTCGTCCTCACTCTCCTCTTCTAATTCGTCCTCATCAAACTCTACTTCGCTTTCTTCCTTCTTCTTTCGTCCTCCGAATGAAGCCAGAGTCAGCCTCTCATTTGAGAGGGGTACCATCACCTTGACCTCCTCACTATCCTCTTTTTCCTCTTCACTATCCTCATCTCTCTCGTCATCTTCCTCCCCATCACCCACCACCTCCTGTTCGTCCTCGTCCTCTTCGCTGTCGTCCTTCTCGGTTTCGTCGTTTTCCTCTTCTCTGTCCTCTTTGAGGACGTCACCGTTGACGAGATGTTTCTCCTCGTCGCTCTCTTCGCTCGATTCGATCCTCCTCTTACAGGTAACCGAGGGGCCTCCATTCTGCCTCGCCACGTTCTCACCCTCGTCCGATTCTTCCTTTACTTCGACCTTCGCCTTAACGACGCTCGCAAAGGTCGTCCTTGCATGGTCCTCGTCGGACTCATCAGGAGCGTTTGTGGCGCTCTGGACTTTCACCTCGAAGTCGCTGTCCTCCTCGTAGCGTCGACTCTTCTTCGCTTTCGACGAGGACGAGGACGACGTTGTCCTCCTGACGGGGGCCTCGAAGTCACTATCATTTTCGTACTTCCTGATGAGGGAGCGTTTCACTGGGCCTCCCTTCTCCCCCGACGAGGGGGAGTTAGACCTCTTCCTCCGGTATGGGGCCTTACCCCCCGTAAAGGGCTTGAAGCCGTGGGCCTTTTGTGGGCTCTTCTTAATAGGGGAATACTCCTCGTCTTCGTCACTGTCAGAATCGTCGCCACGCAGTCGACGAAGCTTCGCCACTCGTCTCGACCGACGCATTCCACCCTCGTTCACGCTTCCTCTCACATCGTCGTCTCCATCATCGTCGTCGGTGGCGTCGTCGTGAAATCCGTTCACTCTCATCGGGGTGTCACTGTGACCCCTTGAAGGACCAGCTAACGGAGACGACTCATTACCGTCTTCTGTTGAAATAGTGAAATACTATTATTAGTAATCAAAGTATCAATTATCAGTCCTACTACCGTTATTATTATTATTATGGGACGCAAAAACAAATCCTGAAAGGGGTAAAGAACAAACGTAAAACAGACGCGATACTGGAGTTGGGTTTCATTTTTAAGCGGGTCAGTCAAATAATAAAATAAAATTCCTACATCCCAAAAAAGGTCCGATAAAGTGATAAATCTACAACCAGAGAAAAAAACGCCTGCCAAGGTCACAGATATGAGGACACATCAAGTAACAAGTGGACTGTCTAAGGGCGTGCCACGAAGCATCCCATGGGCAGGAGAGGTAAAGAACTTCATGGAGAAGTCTCCTTGGTACACCTCTAAACAGCAAAGTAAAATGTGGAAGTGATGCCGCGGGAAGGGACGTACCTTCCTCCGTCTCTATACCCGTTCGTTCGTTACCCGAACTGCAATGCGGACGGAAACCCCGAAGAAGCGAAGTGATCGGTCGTGGATGTCCGGGAAAAAACCCAACTTGGATTTCTCGGATAAATGGTTAAATACTAAAACATTCAACGCGAAATTAGAGAACGGCGTCGATAAATGTAAACGAGATTGACGAGAATGCGACATTTCTTTCAAAAAGATACGAGCGATGCAAGAAGAAAAAATCTTCCAACCCAAAAATATAATCCCAGTAATAAATTCTGAAACAATTGGAAAAAAGATCAAATATAAGAGAGAGATAGAGATAGAGATAGATAGAGAGAGATTCACACGCAAAATATGCGAGGTTACTCTTTCCCAGAGAAATGTACAAAACCTATCTAATCTCTTCCGATAAAACTAATACTTCAAGTGAAGTTCGTCCTTTGAGACAAGGTTCACCTTCCGCGTTCAAAATACGCGGAATGGGAATGAGTACTGGACTTCAGCGAGGACCTTGTTTGTGGCGGCGTCAATGTTTTTGACATCAGAG
Organism: Bathynomus jamesi; assembly: GCA_023014485.1. Lineage (NCBI taxonomy): Eukaryota > Metazoa > Arthropoda > Malacostraca > Isopoda > Cirolanidae > Bathynomus > Bathynomus jamesi. The sequence goes on from JAJOZX010000931.1 coordinate 790,586, forward strand.
TATGACGTACGAACTTCGTCACGCACTAGTTTGTGAATGGGGTAAAAGTTAACAAGGGCAGGAAAGGAGAGATCTGGCATCCAGAGGTCGGATCTATATCACACAAACATAAAATAGTGCCTACGAGATTATTTATCAGGAAATCCGCGTAAGCCTTTCTGAATTCAAAAGGGGCTATTACACTCTCCCCGCACCTTCCGTCGAGGTAGGAACGAGTCAGGATCTCGCAAGAGCAACACCCGAAAGAAACAAACCCAACGACTGAAAGCAAGCTGACAGCGCCGGAATACAAACAAAATAATTTTCAGCAAGTAGTGCCGCAAAGCATCAAACTTGAGCTACAGTCCTCTTACTTCCTGTTGAGGATGTGCAAGGCAGAAGGCCAAGCCAATCTCAGCAAAGGAAAACAATTAAAGAAAAAATGTTCAAGATAAAAACAGTGGAAAATGAACTGTTCGATGGCACAGAGAAAGGCAAGATGGTCCCTATAAAATAAGATATAAAATTAAAATTTTAAAAAATATATCCATTGATTTATACTGATAATTCCCAAGTACTTTAAATTATTTATATTATATTCAACACCCGCTAAACAGGTGGAGAAATTCACGTGAACTTAGCGAATACTTGAGAGATCAAATCAATACAGAAACCATAACTTTCCTTATAAATTTAAGTTAAAATTAAAACCACGACGATGATCTAAAACGAAATCTTCAAATTTCCCAAAACAACTTCGCATTCTCTTTGATTTATAATTGAAGCCGTTATCTGCTGGAATTTTAACTCCTTACACCCGTACCAAGTATCAACTACCAATAGAACTTAAATCGGATGGTTGTCGTATGTCGTATATATATATATATATATATATATATATAATATATATACCGGGTGCGGCAAAAGTAACGCCCTTTTAATAATTGTATCTTTATAGTTTTATACAGTATAACAAACCACAAAATTAATTAAATTCGTTATTTTTTAGTTTTTACTGAGAAAGTACTTATTATTTTTCTTAAAAACCTTATTATTTCTCTTAAAATCCTGTAATTGATTTATTTCCTTCAATCAAAGAGAATAAACTAAAAAGGGCGTTATTTTTGCCGCACCCGTTATATATATATATATATATGATGAAGCAAATCCACAAGGAAAAAAAAAATGATTCCAAGGCCTTTCGTGTATTCAGAAGTACACCTCGTCAGGGAATGAAGGGTGGAGGCAAGATGACCAAAAATATACAACGGGAGAGAAAAACAAAGATTAACACAAGATTAACAAGAGATGTTAAAAACACAGATATAATCGAAAGGAATATTCTAGAATGGAATGTGCATTTATCCATTGTAAAATAATTTCAATAACAGTGCGGGAATGTATAAAATTGACAATATCCTGTTAAAATACCTTTTGCCTCTAATCAACTTTTGTTAATCTTGTGTTAATCTCTGTTTTTCTGTCCCGTTGTATATATTTTTGGTCATCTTGCCTACACCCTTCATTCCCTGACGAGGTGTACTTCTGAATACACGAAAGGCCTTGGAATCATTTTTTTTTTTTCCTTGTGAGTTTGCATCATTCATTCATTTCACGTGTCTAATTGTGAAATTAATCCCATATACAGGGCGTCCCAAAAAAATGTATACACACTTTAAATAATTATAAAGGCAGTGTTTATTAAAATACATTTCATTTTCAAAATGTAATAGAATCTACAGACATTATTTAATTGTTTTGTCAACGCCTATTTTCAAACTGACGTCCGTTCTGGTCCAGGCAGTGCTGATAACGCGAAGCAATGGAATCGCAAACATCACGAAACATTTCGTTTGGTATTTGTGTGCATTCTCGTTCAATGGCTGCTCTCAATTCAGCGACTGTTGCAGGTTTTATAGCGTAGACTTTGTCTTTTAAGTATCCCCATAAAAAAAAGTCTAGTGGTGCGAGGTCTGGTGAACGCGGAGGGTATTCTACGAAACCCCTTCGTCCAATCCACATCGTGCCAAGTACCACTCGCAATACTCCACTCTTCGGTCCGGATCATCATCTTCATTAATAGCATGGACTAATCTTGGAATGTAACTTTTCCATTGACAGCGCTTCAAAATGCGTTGGACAGACGATTCTGAAATTCCTACCTCACGACTCGCTTGCCGCACAGATTTTCTTGGACTTGGTGATACGTTTCCAGTACTCTTTCTTGCTTTGTGGGGCTTGTCGATGTCCGTGGTCTTCCGGAACGCTTCTTGTGGACATTCTGAACAGTTCCATCGGCTTCAAACTTATCTCTAATTCGAGTGATGGTAAGTCGCGTTGGTGGATCTGTTTGAAACTCCCTCCTAAACTGTCTTTGCACTTCAACTGCGTTTTCACACTTCCAGTAGCATTTTAGAATGAATTTCCTTTGTTCAAAGCTTAGTCTGACTGCCATTATTAATTCTAATGGGTTTAACTTGGAAAGAAAGAAACATCAATTGAGCTATCAGCTGTTAAAGTGTGTATACATTTTTTTGGGACGCCCTGTATATATATATATATATATATATATATATACGAACAATGATGCAAAATGGAGGAGGATCGGGACGGGCCTTGGTCTGGAGTGAGGTCAATACAGAGAGGTGGTGCGTTTGTACATCTATATTGCTTATGCTTAAGGGATAAACGAAAGGGGGGTAACCACTCTGAAAGCTGCTACAGTAACAGCTGCTGCAGTATAATTTCCTACCCGAAACAGCCCAGCAGAATAGTTTGGCTGTACTTGCTACGAGCAGACTGACAATCCTGCGTGCGGCCGCCGGCCTTTAAATGTAATTTTTTTTTTATTCAGCAAAAACGGTTTAATTCCTTACTAAAGCATTTACGGGAATTATTATTATTAACTCGTTAACACTGTACTAAATTACTGACATCAATTTATTAATTACCGAAAGTCACGCTTTAAGGATAAACTGTAAGCGCAGTTAACAGCTATTATTTTCAAGGACTTTGAAGTTATATTTTTTACATTTATGAAAAAAAATTCACCCACACTTTCGCATTCATGGGTGGACAATTATTTGCTATTTTACAACTGAATGGGGCTAAGTAAAATTTCCACACATTAACAAACTTTTGAAGGAAAATTACTCGAGTTAAATCCCATTTAAACGTCCAACGAAAGAGTGTTAACTTAATTATTCTACAAGATGCAGTGAAGTTTTACTGTAGTTAGTAGTTCTTGTGTAACAATCAAGAGTGTGACGAGTGACCAGCTCACTATTAATGCTGGCGTACAAGAGGGGCGTGTGACATCGACATGGCTGCTTAATGTGTACGTTACGTTAAGATTGTGAAACTAATGGTTTCATGAAATCCCTAAGAAGATTGTGAAACGAGTGATTTCGTGAAATCCAAAATTTTCAGTAATTTCGCTTAATTACTGTTTCACTCAGGGACTTCAGGAAGTTACTGATATACTTAAGAATTTCACCCAACCTAATTTCCTAAGTCCAGGAGTGAAACAGTAATTACGCGAAATCACTTGTTTCACAATCTTACTAGAGATTCATGAACTTTTTAACGCGCACACGTATATTAGGCGAGGTAATGCGCGAGATGAAAGCAAGAACTTCAACAGCTTCAGAATAATAAATCTGAATTTCACACCGAATGAGCGGCGGCTGTCGCATCTGACGTATGTTGATTACGTTGTGTTTCTGGGTGAATTATGCATTAAGGAAAACCGTTACGAGTTTTGTTAACGTATACATAAAGTGAGATTATTGAGAGTGAATGTAAATGAAGGAAAAGTTCGTCATTGAGAAATCATCATATAATAATTGCGGTGAATGGAGGACATATAGAGAGGGTTGTAAAAGAATTTAATTACCTCATGTTTCACTGACAAAAGAGGTAAAGTACAATGGAATGGGAGAGTGAAGCAAGGCACGTAAATCAATGGACACGATAAAAGCCCTCGTCGGAATGAAGTGCTCTAGTGTAAATGCAACAAGGTTTACATGAAGGTGTAGTGGTGCCAACACTGATGTATGGATGCGAGACGGTCGTTTGGTATGATAGTTCGGTCAAAAGGGAGAGCTGTCTAGGCGAATTTATGAAGCATGAATGGTGTAAAATGGATTGACCATACAAGAAACAAGAATGTTTGGGAAATGTGTGGAGTGAAAAAGTCACTGGAGACGAGAATGGAGGATAGTATGCTACGTTGGTATGGTCAAATGGAGAGAATGAATAATGATAATTGTGAAAAGGTGTACAAGAGTGAATGCGTAGGTGTGGGGAAGTAGAGGAAGACCGTGTAAAAGATGGAAGGATTTAATTACTAAATTACACTGCATCCGAGACTTGGGTTTCGGGTAGCACCTTCTTCCAAGTGGTGATTGATCCTTTTGTATCGTTGCGTGTGTAAGTGATTTCAGTCTTGAGTTCAAGCATCAAGAATAGGAAATAGGTTTTTAGAAAATGTATGCTTGCATGCATATATGTATGTCTGGCATAAAAACCCAAACAGGAATTTCATTCAAAATCTTCCTAAAAAACATTAAAAACGTAGGAATGTATGATTGTGTTACAGCGTCGCACCGTGATCCGAATTGTGCAACAGGGGAAACTTTTGCATTCTTTCCAAATCACGTCACTTTGAAAATAACAGCATAAAATTCCCCGACCTAACAAACTAAAACTGGCCCAAGGAAGGTCAGTGTGGTCCAAAATATTAGCGTGGGTTAGGGAAGTGGTAGTCAGGGAACCAAGCAGATTATGGTACCAACTTCTGCGTTTCCATCCAAATCATCAGCCAATCAGTCAGGAGGCTGGAAGACAGATAGTAACGCTACCGTCTGTTTGACTCATAATTTGCAAAGTTGTTTTAAGTTTTCGACACCTTTCTATTACAAATGCTAAGCTTCAACTTTGTTTTTCCAAGTCCCAAATGCACCTCATTATTTTGATAATATGCAACACATTCAGGTTCTTAACCATCTGACACACTATCCCACATTGACAAATCCAACACACCAATTACACACACCTTCTCACACAGACATTGAGACGGTACGTAGTTAAAATATTTAAATAAATTTCGAGTCAAAATTCGATCCAGGTTTTATTGGGTAGAAAATTTGGGATTTTTGAATAGTTTGGTTCGCTTCACTTTCTGATTTTGTTCGTCCAATCAAGAATTTCTTATTCGTAATTTTGTTCGTCCAATCAAGAATTTCTTATTCGTAATTTTGTTCGTCCAATCAAGAATTTCTTATTCGTAATTTTGTTCGTCCAATCAAGAATTTCTTATTCGTAATTTTGTTCGTGGAATCAGAGTTCCTCATTCGTAATTTATTTAAACTTGAAATGGACAGAAATTTTTGGAAGAGACGACGAGTTGTTTAAAGAACAAAACTATTTTTTTTTAATGCTTGTGGAGGTGCGAGCAAAGAACCCAAAAGCTGTCAGGTGGAGGTGAGGGGAAGCAAGCACAAGCACTTTACAGCACACCGGAGAGCCCCTCAGTCTCCGCACTCTCGTAAACCACCTACTTTTGAGCCACTCCGCCGCAGCAATTCCTCGGATATTCCTTGAGGTCTGCTGCTGTTGCGTGGGTGTGGTATGGACGTGTGGGCTGTCCCTGGAAGAAGGCTGGTGGGGCCCACGGGGTTTCCTTGACCCTCTCTGAGGGGCGGCCTTACCCTTACCTTTGTTTTTATAGCGAGCAAAAATTCCTTTGATTTGGTCTTCGAAAAATGCCTCCAAACGAATTGTCATTGAGTAGATCTGAAATGAAAAGACAATTCTTTCGGGAACTTTCTCAAAAAGGAGTAAAAAATTCTCTTCCATTGACAAATTGATTTTTATATTTAAAGAATTAAGATAATGCCTTGTATCACTTTTAATCTTTACATTATTTTAAAAGAAATAAAACTCACTCTTGACTTATTGTTTGTATTATAATTTTTTGAGTTGGAAAATACGAGTCTGACATCCTTGGCAAAATCCAACGGGAATGCATAACCCCCAGCGGAGAGCTCTTCCCTGATGGTAGAGAGGTCCATTGGCACATCAATCACTTGGTTGTAGTCGTTGTAGCGATCGAGGTCGACGGGGAACCTGAAAGGAAATGAATGAAAACGAGATTCGGATGAGGAGGGTAATAACGTCATTCAACGGGTAATAACGTCTCACCTCTCATTTGATTCCCAAATTCTTTAATGGAAAGGTGAAAAGTGGAAGATAACGGAAATTGTACCCATCCCTTTAATTGCAATAAAAAGATTAAAAACCAAAAAATATCAGGTCATCCCATAAGTAATGTCGTTTTTTAGATCGGAATTTGTAGGACAAAAAAACTCGACAAACTTTTTAATCTACAGGGTGTCCCATAAGTCCGGCATCATAGGAAAAATAATAATAAAAGGCAAAACAAAAGCTTTTATTTACAGAACGAGCTCAATATGTCCACCATTGTTTTCAATACACAAATTCAGACGTGATACCCAGTCAGCAAGCACACGGTGAATGATGTCAGGAGTAATGGTGTTACATGCCCCAATAATGCGCTGCCGCAAATGTTCAACACTCCTAATTTTCTTTGCGTATACCAGCGCTTTCAAGTGGCCCCAGAGATAAAAATCTAGTGGCGTGAGATCGGGGCTTCTAGCTGGCCATTCCACAGGCCCTCGACGTCCTATCCAATGACCAGGGAATTGTTGGTACAGGTATTCCCTTACTTGGGTGCTGTAATGTGCAGGAGCGCCGTCTTGCTGGAACCATGTTGGGAAATTTCCTTCCTCGTTCAAGACACTGGGAAATGCTTCTTCCTTGAGCATACGTAGGTAGGTGCCTCCAGTGACATGTTCATCGAAAAAGAGGGAGCCAATGATGCGATCCTTCCAAATGCCACACCATACCATCACCCGAGATGCATCTTGTTCCTTTGAAGAGGTATACCAGTGAGGGTTGTTTTGAGACCAGTAGCGGGTGTTCTGTCGATTTACCTCACCATTTCCATAAAAAACAGCCTCGTCACTGAACAGAATGGTGGACGGGAAATTGGCATCCCGAGCATAAATTATGGTTTGTAGAAATAGAAAAATATGAATTTCTCCTATTTCCATCGGAATCAATGACACACTGCCAACATCCTATAAGCTTTTCAATGCCATGTTTATAAAATTCAGGCGGTTTTGAGGCAAAAAACGTACAAAGACTGGTGTGCAGGTCATCTAAAGAAGTATACTGTTTCTCGTCAAGATAGTTTTGCAGACTCCTGAAGAGATGATAATCTGAAGGCGCAAGGTCTGGAGAATATAGAGGATGTGGAAGTTTTCCCACCCATCAATTTTTGCAGAAGTGATCCGAGCGGTATGACGACGTGCGTTGTCTTGGTTGAACACGATTCCTTTCCGATTAACCAAAGAAGGTCTCTTTTCTTTTAGTGCAGTGTTCAATCGATCCAGTTGTTGACAGTAGACTTAAGCGGTGATTGTTTGGTTGTGTGGTAAGGTTTCAAAGCGTATTACACCACCTTTATCCCACCAAACACTAAGCAACACCTTCCGAGGGTGAAGATTTGGTTTTGGCTGTGGTGTCGCTGGTTCTCCAGCACAAATCCACTGTCGACGGCGCTTAACATTCTGGTACAGTATCCACTTTTCATCACCAGTCACTAAACGGTGCAAACACGGATCTTGGAATTCACGGGAATGAAGAGCTGTACTAATGTTTACCCGCACCCTCAGATTGTCGACCGACAATTCATGTGGCACCCATTTTCCTAACTTAGGCACTTTCCCGAGTTGTTGCAAATGTCGATGGAAGGTGGACGGGGATGAATTGAGTTTCTGGGCCAATTCTTCGACAGTTGTTGAACAGTCTTCTTCAAGTGCGGCTAACAGCAGGTCATCATCAAACTCAGCAGGGCGTCCAGAGCGTGCTGCATCTGTCAAACAGCAGTCACCATTCCTAAACTTTTGAAACCATCTTTGACATTTCCTCACATGCAGAATATCATTGCCATAAACTTCCTGAATGTTTCGCGTTGCTTCAGTAGCACTATTCCCTTTTTTGAACTCGTAAAGCATTATATGCCTGATATGTTGTTCTGATACCGCCATGTTTATGAGGGGTTCACATAAAGCAAAACACACGTCTTCACTGGTCAAGGTCTGTAAAGTATGTAGCGAAACACGATAGATCTCCTCTTAGATATAACCTTCGGAAAATTTGTGCTTAAACCGAGGACTAGTTTAAACTTAATCTATCGTAAAAAACGACATTACTTATGGGATGACCTGATAAAATGGTCGCGTTCGGTGTTTGAGGAACAAAAATTACTCCGATATTTCCTTACAAACTTTCCATCGAAGCTCCCCTCGCTAAAGCACAGATTTCTCGATAGCAGCACATGCACTGCGCTCACCTAACTCGAAAGATGCCTCCGGAACCGATCTTAGGGAACCACTTAAGGAATGTATCAATTTCATTCAGAGGACATCGTTATTATGTAGTTAGTGGCAGTCCATGAGTCACCAAATGAAACCCTGATGAAATTTACGTTCAAAATCTCGCACTGGGATCCCTTGCACCACCACCCCCTCTCCTAATTACCCAATATTTATACCCATGCCTTTACTCACTTCCCGAAATCTCGTCTTCTTTCGACTGACCTGAAGGGAATGGAATCCTCCCTCTCAAACATTCTTTTGAGGAGATCTCGACACTGCTGTTGCCAGGGTCTGTCGTCGACCTTCGGGAGAATGACCATGCCATCCCTCGAACCTCCGGGCGTTTCTCTCGTCCTTCCACTCGTCCTCCGCCTCGTCCTGTCGTCCTCCGAATCGCCATTTATTCGCTTCTTCGCTTCGTCCTCGCTGTGGTTAGGCGACTGGTAGTTTGCCTGTACCTCGTGGTAGTAAATGGTCGGGTCACGACAGGTCGGGTCTCTGCGGGTAGGAAACGGTTCAGATTCCGATTCTTGTATTACTCGTATCCGTCCGGACTAATTCAACAACAAAATCGCCAAACAGTAACGGTAATCTCTCTCAATACCGCCTAAACTACGGAAGAAAATGGCGCATTTGAAGGCTCACTTGATGAGTCTGAGGGCGAGGTCAGTGACGATCCTAGCATGTTTCACGATCACACTTCCCTTCTTATTGAACTTCTCCGCGTTGGTCGCGATATAGCGTACATCGAACTGAGCGGCGTTTGGACGACGGTAAAAGTGAGACTCCAAACGGCTCTGAAATAAAGAATTTACTATTAATAATAAACAATACCAAATTTGTAATCTGGATCTGGAGTGAAAACTTCGCATTATTTACGTGCATCCATTATTTCGGATGGAAGGGATGGAAGGGAAACTGTTTACATTTCAGACTCGAAAATGAAGACTTGGAATTCAACTTTTTAATGAAATGAACAAACTATGAAATAAATTCTATATTTAGACTGTAATGACACTTTCCTATAAATATTTATACGGACCGGGTGAATTAATTACACTGTTACAAAGACACGCATGCCGCTTCAAAGCACCCATCAATTCCTGCATTATGCAATAGTTCACAAGAGAAAAGTTTTAGTTATAAGGAAGATAACCCTCAAAATTCGAGTCCCATAAAAATAGCGATATAAAATTATGGAGACAGTCTACCCGTTGTGTTTTAAGTCATAACGAGATATTTATCGTGCGTACGTTTCATGTTTATACCAAAAAGCTTTTCACAATGTTGTGAATCGGATTGTTTCTGTAATTTTTCCAAATACAAAAGGTTCTCGTACTGTAAAACGATTTATAGTACATGGAAACCCTAAATTCCAAAAATAAAGATCAAATCGCTCCCAACGAAGGGGTGATTAATTTTACGTCTGGGAGTTAAAATTATGAACCTAAGAAGTAAACTCTAAGTGAAATGAACAAATGGTAGATGAAGGGCCGCTTAGGCGTGGAATTTAGCTATTTAGTGTGGGAGGGGACGCTGGTCCACTAGGATGCGTATGTGAGCGGATGTGCGCGCTTTAGTCTCTACCTTTTCTCTTCTTACTACCTTCTATCTTTCGCACCCTAGCTATTTCTGCCTTTTCACCCTAATACAGTGACAAATGAGATTTTGTTAATGATGTACATACGTATGTGACAAGCTGTAAAATATATTTTAAGTGTCCTCCATTTTGGAGAACATTTAAAAAGGAGAGAGTGAAGGCCATTTATTACCATTGTAGAGGAAAGTCATTTTCTACAAAACTTCAGTGACTATATTACTGCTAACGCCTCTACAACGTACCTTAATCGTCGACAAATCCATCGGGTACTCCACTATCATGGCATAATTCGGATATACATTTAAATCGACAGGTGCCAAAAATGGTTCCGCCGCTGCCAGCTCCATAATCTTCCCGATGCCTTCGGCCATTCGTTGGCACTCCGCTTCGAAGGACGGCGCTACCCACTCTTCGGGCGAAGGGGTATAAACTAAAGTTTTGTACTCCTCAGGAGAGACCTGAACACTTCCGCCCACATCCGGGAGTTCCACTGCACAAAGTATACACTTTAAAAGAGTATTTTTTTATAGTTCGTCAAACTAAATTTTCTCAACAAAACTTCGCCAATATCAAATCGATAAAATGTTCACTCTTCACAACCCTTATTCCCACTTACTCTGATCATCAATAGGCTCCATATCCCAGGGACTCAACCGCTCCCTCTCCCCATTGTCCCACAACACCCTGTAACACATGAACATAGAGTCCGGGAACTCAGGCAGATGCGGTTCCTGCGCCTCCACCGTCCCCAGCCACCAAGCGTCGTCAATGATGCAACGGAAGCGGTCTCCTGGTAAACGAATCCCAAGGGATTACCAAAAACGTTTTTTACTATTCTCTCAAACATTTTAGGGGCTTTAACAAGCTTTTCATTTTACAGCCTTTTGAGAAGTCAAGGGTAAGAGCAGTTAAGATGGATAATCTGAAAGATGTGTGTGTGACATGAGCCGGATTGATGGAGTGAGAAATAGTGTGGTTTATGAGAGATGTGGTGTTCAAAAGTCGAAGTTAAAATTGAGGAAAGCGTGTTAAGGTGATTGGGACATGTTGAAAGAATGGAAGATGACAGTGTTGTGAAAAGAGTGTACGAGTGTTTGCGAACGTGGGAGGAGGAGAGGAAGGCCGAGATGATGGGTGGATGGATGAATGAATATGGTGAGCGATTGCGTGAGAAGCGTAGACTTTATCTGAATGATGCGCGAGAAGTGGCTGCGAGTAGGTTGGAATGGAGGGGGTTTGTTAGAGGCATGTAAGTTTGGGACTCTTATTTTTGACAAAGCCTATCCAAAAGCACCACCACGCATGGCGTATGAAGCACCGATGTGATATTTAGCCGTATGGGAGGCTGCTGGTTCACCAACGTGACGGTGTGAATGAATGTATGCTTTAGTTTCTATATTTTCTCTTCTTCACTACCTTCTGTATTTTATATCAGAGCTGCCTACCTTCTCATTTCAATTTTGGAAAGGAGATTTTTTTTATAATAAATGACAACATATGTACGAGACTTTTAAATAAACATTATAGCATTTTTTAAGATTTTTATGGACATTTTGACTTTCAAGAAGATTCTTAAAATTCTTGAGGACATTATTACTTTTACGAAGTTAGAAGATTTTAAAGTGGATTCAAATGAAGTTTGAAAAAACTTTTAGGGAGTTTCAGGACTTTTCAGAATAACTTTAGGACTGTCAAAATGGGACACAGTATATTCTATTTGACAACCTGGGAGATATTTAGGACTAAAGTCTACTTGAATTTCTGAGAGTCTTCGAAGAAAGTAGTTTCTTCCGTCTTTGGGTGAAATGGATAACTTAACCAGAGAAAATATTACCATCTAACCAAGCACTAAACTCATACCCATTGACTTTTCATAAACGATAACTTGCTTTACAAATTACCTTCAATACTTGAAGTGACGCAATAAAAGCTAAAATAAATCATTGTATTAAAAAAGTTAATTTAGTTCTTAAAAATATTATAAGCTAAAAAAGTTATTTATTAGGAATTACGAAACTGATTCTAAACACCACACCACACCACACCACATATTTTGCGTACCATACAAATCCATGGTGTCTCCTATAGTAAGCTAAAATGGTTATTATGGTTCATATACACTAAAATTTTAACACTATGCTCTATGGTCGCTATTATAGCTAATATCATACCACAAAACGATAGAGATGGTAGACGACATTACAGTATCACACTATATGGAAGATCACCAACCTGGTTTCCAGTTTCTGTTTACTGCGGTGTCATAGGTCTTCTTCAGAACAAGGAAATCCAGCACATCGGGCATGTCATGGTACTTTATAGTGAAAGAGTCTCCCGTGAATACCCCATCACCCTCTAACACGCCCAGTTTTAAGCAACACAAGCGTGGTGGTTTGATTTCAAATTTCATACCAATGATTTTCACATATTCCTGATCCTAGAATGTAAGGACAGTAGCAAGGATACGTTTAAAGACATGGTGGCGTTTTATTAAACAAAACCATTAAACACATTCTGAAGTTCTACACAATTAACTTATGGTGAAAAGTTCCATGAAATGAGCTCGAACTTGAATCACAGCAGGTGTTGGAATTCTCGTTCTGTAGACACGTGATAGCGGCGCTCTGTGCTGTCGAAGGCGTCACAATACGCAAGACGACATATCTGAATGATGTTTTGTGCCTGTGGTGTGAGAAGTATTGCAGTAAACAGATCACTACAATGCCATATGTGATGAATTCGATGATCATTTGAGCAACACTGAACTGAACGACTCAAAGGCGCTTGGTTGAATACAAACCACCTTCGATGACCGAATCATTTCGAAAGATATGGTCATGACGTGAGATCTCCTGACCTATTACCCACTAGACTTTTATGAAGACGCTTGAAAGTTTACATTAACATTCCTCACACCACAGAACAGAAGAATGACACCACAACAATACAGACATTCCAATGATTCTTGTGAATGTATTTCGGTGAACTTTTGATAACATTTACCAGTTGCCTTTTAAAACAAGGATTAATTGCAGCCGGCTGGTGACTCCTGGATTGGAATGGGCCGGTCACTCACCCTGTTTCTGCTCGGACTCAGGTACGATTGGGGCACACTCACCTCAACGTAATGGAGAAATGAGCTTCCTGGCTGTTACCTTTTACCTCCTGTGATTCAGAGGGTTGTTCTTGCTCAGAGTTCAGTTCACGCTTGCAACCTAAATGTCTTACAGTCGCGAACTAAGCCCTAAATACCTGAATCCAATAGGGTACAGGTGGCACTTTGTTCCTTAGTACCCAAAACACATACCCGAAGTTTAAGTTTCCTAATCCAAGGCAGGGAACGCTTATCGACGGGGCAGAGTTTTCGGGAAATGACTGCCTCTACGTACAGTTGGTGCCCCTGCCGAAAGTACATAATCTCATCCCCCATTTGGGGGAAGTAGGGGGCCTTCTTGGGTACAGTCTCACTCAGCCACTCGGGGGGCCGATATTCGGGGGGAATTTCGTCGATGTCCCCCCCTTCCATGTCGCTCTCTGCCATGTTGAGGCACCGAGCATCCTGCGAATAAAGAGAGGTCGTCGTAAAGAGATCGTCAATCATCGAAGGCTAGTCTTCCTTCATTTAGACACAGGAGAAAGCCTAATACTCACCCCCCTCCTCCTCGCGTTCGATGGCCTCTTCTCTTCCTCCTTCTCCCCCCTCCCCACCCTCTTCCTGCGCCTCCTCTTCCTCTTTCCTTTTTTTTCTTCGTCCTCCTCTTCGTCTTCGTCATCCTCTTCGCCTTCTTCCTTCCTCCTCTTCTGATTGACCGACACCGGGTTCGTCTTCTGTTTATGGGCAGTCCTCTTCGGGGGTTCCAGCCCCACACCCCCGACCTCCGCCGTCCAGTCAGAGTAGTCCGTAGAGTTATCCTCGTCTTCCGATGACGACAAGTCCTCTAACGCTTCCTTCCCTAATTCTGACAACGACGACGATGATGACGACGACGACGACGAACTGGCGTCGTCTTCGTCGTTAGAAATGATGACCGAATCTGGATCCTGAAACGAAACGCCGTTAGTGACCGGTTCGAACCCCAAATGACACCTATTTAAGGAACCAAAATCCTGCCGCAGCTTCCCCCCCCACTTAAAACTGCTACGAATTTCATGTTATAGAAATCTAAACTATACAAAGAGCGGGGTGTTGCCCCCTTCCTGTGGTACATTTTGGGTGAAATTAAAAAAAATGACTAAAAACGAGATCCCAATTGACGATTCGAACCCATTTCTCTTTTGGATCAAGACTCTCTAAAAACTGAATTCTTCTCAAATTACAAATTTTACCCCAAGAAGTAAAGGATCCCCACTAAAAGTTCATGGCGCTCTCGGTGGGATACGACTACATGAATTTTAACAGAGGAGCACAACGGATTTAATTAAACATTCCTAGGGATAACATCGTGGCCAGTGTCGTAACACCGCCTTCTGTCGATCAGCAAAGTTAATCCACACTCGGTCTAGGACCTAGGTAATAGTTGGATAGGGCAACGTCCTCCATGCCCAGATTATGTAGCGACTAGTTGTTCGGATCTCGCGTAACGCTGTAGGTCCCCTCCGTCATATGACCGACCTTAGTTGCTGTGAAAAAGGTTAAACAACCCAATCAAAGCAAAAACAATTTTCGATAGAGACGTTTCAGAAAGGTTCTCCCTCTCTTCAGCGTTAGAACCACAAAATTTAAAAAAAAAAATTTAAATTACAACAAAATCTTATTAATTACCAAAAACCAAAATGAATCACTAAATTTAAGAAAAATCTAAGGGAAAAAATAGTTATTACGAAGGTTGATGAAGAAAATTAATGGCATTTAACTTTAGTTAAAAGACTATATTGTAATAGAATTTAAATAGGTTTAATTAACACTTGTTTATTGAACAAAATTGGCTTTAATTTTTATTTTAAACAATGATTTTTCCATTTTGAAACGTCTGCATAGGGAAAATAAACAGCACTTGGTGTTCATTTTCATCATTAAACTAAGCTTTCCCAAGAAGAAACCCGTCGATGAAAATTTTAATTAACGTGTACTGTATACTCTCTCCAATGTAGGAGGGGTGACTAGTCACTGACTACAGAGAACACTCGCCTCAAAATCTCTGCCAAAAGCAGCTTGAGCCCTGGGCACCCTGGCGCTCCCTGGAGGTCTTCCAGGTCCGCTGCCCATCCTTGGCCCCTGTGGGCCCCTGCTGGCCCTCGTGGAATAGGCGTGAGTTTTCTTCTGCCTCCTCCTGTTCCTCCTCGCCCCACGGTCCTCTTTCTCCTCTTCGCCCACTTTAGAAGTGGGCACTTCCGGCCTCTTCTTCCTCTCATCTTCGTAGGACGAGAGTTCCGCCTCCCCATGGGCCAGTCTTAGGTCCTTGGAGTGGGCGAGGACATAGTGGGAGAGGGGAGGTAGAAAGAGTCGCCGCTTCCACTTCATGTGTGGGTCGCGCTGCCAGTTGCCAGTAGACTGACGAACGCCCTCGATATCGCCCTCTCTGCGGGCACCCACACGACCTGCAATGAACGGAAAGTAAATCCACACCGCCCACAGTTCCACCACCAACCCAATTTATTGGCGATACATTCAATTACAGAATAAAAAGGAGACTTCAATGAAGTGTACCTGCCCTGGGTGAGAGAGGGTCATGACCTGATGCCACAGCGTAGGAATGGTCTGGATGTGGCCCTGAGGAGCTGGCCCTCCTTTCAGCGCCAATGCCAGAACTTGATGGGCCAGGATCATCATCTAAAAAAAAAAAAAAAAAAAAAAAAAATTGCTTTCAAGCCGGTAAAAATTCATTCCTATATTCTTTCCTCTGTAACCGCTGACATTTAAGGAGTGCCTCCGCTATAATCAAGTTCAGTAGTTGCAACCTCCTGGCACTACAAAGACACTTAAGACATGTCTACTATTTGTCACTTAAAACTCGTCCTCCCTTCACCTCTTCCTCTGTGAGATGCTCTCCGTTCCTCTTGTTCCTGGGCCAACCTCTGAATCATGTCGTCAATACTTGGTCTTGCAGCTCCACGCTCGCTGTGGATTCCGTGGAATTCATGGGCGTCGTGGGCTGCCTCGTTGTGGGCTGCCTCGTTGTGGGCTACCTCGTTGTGGGCTACCTCGTTGTGGGCTACCTCGTTGTGGGCTACCTCGTTGTGGGCTACCTCGTTGTGGGCCCTGGGTAGTTCCGCGTCAGCCAGAGCCAAATCCAAAACTTCCTGCTCTCCTGTGGGTCACAAAACAAAGGCCATAAAACGAGTCTCGCTCGAGAAACCCAAAACCCAAAATGGCGCACTCATGTACATTACGCAGAATCATTCCCATCAACAAAATTATGAAGTGGAGAGAACATGAAAGGAGTTAAGAATTGATCACTGCCTTCCTCGTTCGTCAGTGACATGAACTTAACGAGGAAGTATAAGTCCGTTAATGAAAGATGTCCGATTGTTAAGCTTAAGTTCAGGAGAATGAAAGTAGCGGTGACTGCAGCATATGAGGCATGTGATGATAGATGTGTAGAAGAGACGGATGGTTTTTGGAATGTGCTAATTGAGGGGAGTTGGGAAAAATGGGGAAGGCGTACAGTAAGGGTAATAGGTGATTTGAATGGGAAAGTAGAAGTTTACATGGTGCCCAGAATTAACGACAATGGCGATAGAATAAAAGGACTGCAG
Source organism: Bathynomus jamesi (assembly GCA_023014485.1). NCBI lineage: Eukaryota > Metazoa > Arthropoda > Malacostraca > Isopoda > Cirolanidae > Bathynomus > Bathynomus jamesi. Next base: position 807,326 of record JAJOZX010000931.1, read on the forward strand.
TGCTGGGCAAGTTCCGCACACCTTCCGCAACTCCACACATTCGCACTGTGCGGAAGTGCGAAATGGCGTGCGGAGGTGCGGTGTGCGGTCACCTCGGTAAGAAGGTGCGGAAGGTGTGCGGATTGGTCCGCACACCCTAGTAATTCTAGTAATTTTCTGACCTCTCATAAAAAAATGACTATTGTATTAAAACTTTATTTTCACAATTAAATAAAAGTTTATAAAAGTATTAATATATTAATGGAAACCTATATATTTCCTTGCGATAAAACTTTATATATGTAAAGAGGGTGCGGGTGCGGAAGAGGCTAAAGTGCGGGGGCGGAAGTGCGGGTGCGAACCTCCCATTTGGTGTGCGGTTGCCCAGCATTGAAAATGAGTGTATGAAGTAGGTCTGTGTGCGTGCGTGTTATAAATACATACTTCTAGCACAAAGAAATCATTAAGTACACATGGTAATCCAAGTTCTTCGAATGTATGGTATCGGTGATAAGCTATTAAATGAAGTGAAAAGTCTGTATGTGAGGATTAGTGCTTGTGTAAGAACTAAAGGCCCCATATTGGGGTGAACCAAATCAATCCTTAAAGCCTCACCATTATCATTGGTGACCACGTTCGGAATGAGCTGATCCATCCTACAATTCCCCCTTCCGGGGACCAACCGTTGAAATTCCGGCGGGTAAGGGTCCCCGTCGATATTCACCAGAAAGGGTGGGGGCATTAAGTGGGGCGTCATCTGCGTCTGTTCATCCAACACGTGATGGTTCACGTCGCGAACCAAAGGCCTGTAATCAGTGTGAAAGAAGAGTTCCTGAGGAATCTGTGGAGAGAAGAAAGGGTTCTCGTTACTAACCCTGGGTGGATCTCTTAGTGGATGAACTTAACCCTAGGTTACCACAACCAAGGGCAAGAACACCCGAATCACAGCTATTAAATGCTCATGGTTCAAAATCAATCAATCCTTAAGGATCCTTTTTAGCAATCTAACTCTTAGTTATTTAAACCCCCCTCATTCGTAACAAAGGTCACGTGACGGGGGGGGGGGACCTACAGCTATACGTGGGTCACTACATCATCGGAGCGTGAAGGACGGTCACCCACCCAACTACTGGAAAAACAACGTCGTTTAACCTCGCTGATCTAACGGAAAACGATGGTGTGGCGTGGCTACGACGCATCCTTCATGGATCAAAGACAAATCGATCGTTACTGACAATTTTCACGAGAAAAAATTCTAAAATCTTAACCTTTTTAAATAACTCGTTATGCCCGATGCCAAAAATGAGAATGTGCCCATGGGAATCCGTAGCCGCGATGCTAAGGCCATCTGGTGCCCATTTGGCATCGAACAGTGCCCCATGCCCCTGGCCCTCGATCGTGTTCTTAAAACTCTTCACAGCAGTGCCAGAAATCACATCCCAAATAAATAAAAGACCTGAAAATTGAGAGATTTTGTACTTCAGATTTTCCAACAACTTTTTCCTTAGTTACCCCAATTAAATTAACAAAGAAAACGAAGGCAATTAAAATTACTAATCCTGAAAATCGTCAAAGGGAATAATGTCGCCGTAAAAGCGACCGACTGGTGAAACGTGAGCTATTTCAAAAGGTCAACAATAATAATTGACCTCAATTCATAACTATAATAAGCAATAAGACCATTTTAGCCATCTGCGTGAAGCGGTGAAGTTCATAAATATGGTAAAACACCCAAACTACTCATTCACCGAATACTTCTAATAGGTTAAATTATTGATTTAAACCAACGTGTCATTTGAAAGAGCACAATTCTCAATCTCGTAACGGGAAACTGCAGTGACCATTAGGAGGCTACGGCGATTAGGACTAGTATGGAAATAATTTACACGAACTATTAAGACATCACTCGTTCACTTTTATTGGCCAGAGCGGAGAACTACGATAATTTTAATAGAATTAAATACCGGTACTTAAATATCGTAAAAGTAAAAGGAAAGCCGTTTTATGTATTGTTAATAATTAATGATACAATTTGAAACTTGTTCAATACATCAGCAGAGTGGACTGTTTAAATCATTGGTTTAAACTAAAGATGCACCCATAACCAAAATTCAACAATTCCCGATACAGATTCTTGTTGGTTCTATACAGGATGGCCATAAAGTCTGGAGACAGGATATATTACGATATTTCTTTTTCTCCCTTGTACATTATCTTGATAAATCCTTAATACGATCCTACGTTTCCAGACTTTATGGCTACCCTATGTAGATACCGTAAATATCATTAATTAGTTACGTAGAGCAGAGCCCATTAAATTCAATAGGGCATTGATTATTTTTGAAAGAAATTCTTGTACTAGACTAGGAATACAATAAAATACAAACTAACCTATAATTGCCTTTATTATTCAACTGTTGACGCGCAAATTGATGTTCCACATGAAACATTGTAAAAATTCAAAACCTTAATTCGTTAGACGAAACAAAACTAATATTACATATTCTACTCTACATAACAATTTCAAGGAAAACTCGTAATCTAATATTAGTACTCAAAGTAAAATATTCTCATATTTCAACGAAGGAACACTAGTATTCCCCCATTATTGGGGCACAGTCTATTTCTTGTAGGCTCACAGATACTGCCTTCAGTACTAAAATAGCGTTTCACTTTTTACAGAACAGAGATATAGCCAAAATACGTAGCTTCTGAAATGTTTGTTTACCGTTATTCTACGAAACCAGTGGATGGCTAGATATCTTTTGTACAGGGATACCAACATAATTATCTACTTAAGCTTAATGGCCAAACTACGCAAGAAAAATAAGTATATTCTGTTAAAATAAATGTAAACAGTAGGCCCTATTTATTTATTTATTTTACCAATAAATATTGAATTATTATTATTAATTATTACTAGAGCTTTTAAAGCTGATGTTAGTTTCTTTTGTGTATGCGTTTGTATCACTTCTCCTGCCTCCTCCTTTACACGAGGAGCCTGATTTTATTTCATTAACATGACGAATATTGAGACACTGGTATCGGCAAAGTATCGGCTAAATTTGGCCGATACAGATGCATCTGTGAAATGGCCGATACCACTGATACCGATGCATCTCTAGTTTAAACCTTTTTCTCCCCCCAAGCAGTAGTCAAACATCTCATCATTTTCCAATATAATCCTTTTCAGATTCAATTAAAAGCGTTCACAGAGAACTTCTTACATAAATATTCTTTAACACCTTTTTTTGATTACCCTGTATATTACATTTATTCCCTTTTTCCCAACTTTGGTGAAAAGAAATGAAAATAAATCCATTTAATTTTTTTATACTAGTGAAGTTTTGTCTAATAAATATGGACTTCACATTAAAACGACTAACAAAAGGTGAAAGCAGTTTCATGCAGGGCTGGGAGAGGTTAACCGCTTATAACCGGTTAAAATCAGTTATTTCAATAAATTCATATAAAATGCACAAATCGTCGCAATTCTCATACAACTTTACTAAAGCCCATTAAAATGGTGGAAGTCAAGACGGAATGACTACCCAACATTGAGGCGCCTTGCAAGGCGATATTTGACTACATCAGCATCGTCTGAACGCTTAATTTTCGGTTTTTGGGCTTGTATTTGAGAGTCGACGCGTGTCACTTGAGAAAGAAACAGCGAGTGCCATCATATTTTTACACGAGAACAGGCAGTACAGCAGTAGTTAAGTTTATATCGATGGCTGTTCTTGCATCTCCAGGTCTCAGACATGGCCGTAAGTATCGATTTAATTGCATTTAAATGCCAAATACTTTTAATAGGAAGTAAATTTATTGCGTGAGCAGTTTATAAATAATTATGCAAAAAGTACATATATCGATTACACAGGCCTACGATGGTTTTGTTGTCCGAAATATTTTATCACTTGTATAGTAATTTTTGCACGCTGATTCCAAAAATAATATTCATTTTTCGCCATCACGTACAAATTTTTCACAAAATGTCATGTTTCATATTACATGTAAGTAATTTTCATTAAATTCTGATTATAAACTACTGCCTATAAATGCTTATAAATGGTTGGTTTCACCAAAACATCAAAGAAATGGAGAAGAGATATCAGGGAAGGTGGGACATCAGCATGATGGCTGATTACTGCTGGATGTTGAAGCGGGATACTCCAGAATTATTACATAAAAGAAAAGGAACAGCGCGTACATTCGAGACTAAAAGCCATAGATCGCACAAGAAAACTCAGGACAAATAAAGATGACTATGTAATTGACATTAATAGTCTTCTTTTTTAAAGTTGTTTGCATTTGTAATTAGCATAACAAAGTGAAATAGGTACCTAATGTAAATTGAAATACTATTTATTTCTGTTGTTTTTTCCCTTCCAGTTTGCAGAAAATCCTTACGTGATACAAAAAAAAAAAATGGACACCTTATTCGAAATCAGCGTAGTTGAATTATATGAAATAAGTTATTAGTAAGAAAACAACTCTTATAAAGTTCTCATTCGCAGGCTTGTGTTATTGATACGCATGCACTGCAAGCAACTCATTCATGGACCGCACAACACTGATAGCTGGTGAGGGAAGCTATATTTATGGGACCTCTTTGCGAGAGACCCGTTGCCCACGTCGGGCTTGCATCATGAAAAAGAAAAACTATGGTATTTGTCATTTACCATTACTTATTCGGACTATAGTGGATTTAATTATCCCAGAAGAGTTCCTTGTTCCATGCACGGTCTGTGTGTATCATATATATATATATATATATATATATATATATGTTATATATATATTATATATATTATATAATATATATATATATATATATATATATATGTTAAACACAGACCGTGCATGGAACAAGGAACTCTTCAGGGAAAATTAAATCCACTATAGTCCGAATAAGTAATGGTAAATGACAAATACCATAGTTTTTCTTTTTCATGATGCTAGCCCGACGTGGGCAACGGGTCTCTCGCAGAGATATCCCATAAATATAGCTTCCCTCACCAGCTATCTGCAAAGCAGACAGGATCCAGCTTTGGGACATGGACCTAGGGTTTAAAGCAAGCCTAGTCCCTACATTCAGAACCTCTATATAAGTAAAAGACTCGTTGCATTCACGTCGGATTGAATAAACAAAGAAAAAGGGGTAACTATTGTATTTTTAGCCCAAAAAACCCAAAACTTAAACCTCAACCGGGACATTGAGCGTCCACTTTTCAAGGCACGTAACACGTCCGTTTAATATACACAAACTCAGAATGGTCCCCTGAGAAATTTATATGTTAAACACAGACCGTGCATGGAACAAGGAACTCTTCAGGGAAAATTAAATCCACTATAGTCCGAATAAGTAATGGTAAATGACAAATACCATAGTTTTTCTTTTTCATGATGCTAGCCCGACGTGGGCTAGCATCATGAAAAAGAAAAACTATGGTATTTGTCATTTACCATTACTTATTCGGACTATAGTGGATTTAATTTTCCCAGAAGAGTTCCGGTGTAGCTTTGAATACACGAAAGGCCTTGGAATCGTTTTTCTTTTTCCTTGTGGGTTTGCAGCCTCTTGATAATGTGAATATATCACGAAAGCGCTCGGACTTTGTGTTTCCTTTTCCCTGTGGTTGTTTGCCGATATATATATATATATATATATATATATTATACCGTATACAAATTAACCAAAATGAACCGATTTTAACCGGTTAAATGAATATTTTAACCGCTCCCAGCCCTGGTTTCATGTCAAAACATGACTTCACACACTGTTGCATTCCCTCACAGATTCATTTGAATCATGAATTTATTATATGAACTACCAAGGGTGCTTAATGTTAAACGTGGACTAATCACACACGGATTAGATTAAACGCTCACCAAAGGTTTGTACTCCTATACTAGTTCTGATCATATGCCCCTTTCAATTGAGTTTGACATTAATTGTATTCTAATGGTGTCACGGGTAAATGATACGCGTAAAGCGAAGTTAGACTGGTTCAGAGTTGATGATGAAGGCAAACAACAGTATCGTAATAAGTCTGATGTATTGCTAAGTAATATATGTATCCCTAATGACGCTCTAGCTTGTCAGGAGACGTAAACTGTAGAATTCAAACGCGTATCTTGCGACTTAAAGACGTGTATGAACAAACCGTTTCCTCTCTCATTAATTCTAGCTTAAACTTAAATACCTTAAAGTAGAAAACACTATACATGTAGACCTGGCTGGAATGATTATATGGCTGAACTTCATAATGCATCCAGAGATGCTTTCTTAATGTGGTGTGAACAAGGGAAGCCAAAGCAAGGCCCTGTATTAGAACAAAAAACAGAGGGCTAATGCCAGGTTCAAGTATTCATTAGGTATATAAAAAATAATGAGGATGAGTTAAGTAGGGATGCTCTGGCTAGAAAGCTTGCCAGTAAGAATCCAAGAAACTTTTGGGAAGAATTTAAAGCAATAAATAATAGTGCAATGTCTCTCCCAGCTAATATTGAAAATGTAACTGGGACTGAGAATATAGTCAAATTATGGAAGGAACACTACAGTGAGTTATTCAATTTTGTACATAGGAGCAATATCGTAATATTAATCGTGATGCTACCTACAGACCAGATAGTGTATTTTAGATTAAACAGATCATAAAATGTTTAGATTAACAAATTCTGCGGTATTGATGGTATTTCTGCCGAACATCCGTGCTTTACAGGTTTACTGATACATAGTGTTTTGCCAGATACAACGTTATCCGTTGTTTTAGTGCCAGTACTAAAAGATAAAAAAGATAAAATCAATAGGCCTAGTAAAGATAACTACAAGCCAATAGTTTTGAATAAAAGACTTGAATGTTACCTGTATAGTAGTGATAACCAATTTGGTTTCAAAAAGAAACCGTACTGACACGTGTATAGGGTGTGATAAAAGTCTAAGGATTTTATATATTCACCTATTTAGATAACATTATACAGATAAGTGTTCAAATGATGAAACAAATCAAACAAAAAGTCTAAGAATTTTATTCATACAAATATTTTGTTAAATTGTAAGTTAATCTTGAAAGAGTTCTTCTCCATCCGCTATGATACATTTGTGGATTATCTCTGTGAAAATCTTCATTGTTCTTCTGAACATATCAAGTGAGATCCTTTTCAATTCTTCCTCTATTCTGCTGCCAAGGGCATTCACATTTCGATAAATGAAACCAGGAGTGTAGAGTTTGTCACGCAAATAAGCCCAAAGCCAGAAATCACATGGTGTTAAATCAGGTGATCTGGATGGCCACTCGATGGGATCTCGCCGTCCAAGCCATCTTCCTTCAAGATTCGTATCCAGAATATCACGGGCAGCTGCAGAGTAATGTGGCAGCACTCCATCGAGTTGATAAAGCCAATTCCTGCCAACGCCATTGGTAAACTGTGGTAAAACTTTGTCTCTCAATACCTGGCAAGAGCGTTTAACATTCATCGTATCTCTCGATATATCAAAGGAAACGAGTCCTGAATAACCAATGCACGCCCAAACTGTTCGTGTAGCCATTTTAACGAGTTTACCCAATCGTATTTTGGGATTTTTTTCGTCCAGTACTGAACGTTGTGTTGGTTTCCTTTACTCGTTAAACCGAAGACGCATTCATCTAAAAATCTGATCTTTCGACCGAAATCTGGACCACTGAACTTTTGTCTCAGTGTTTCAGCAAACTGCAGCAGCCCTCTATGACAATCACCGTAGTACATGAGCCGAGAGTAAATGGGTTTGTACCAGAGCTGGGCACTTCCGCAAACCGCAAATTCCGCAATTGCGGAAGTATGTTTTTCGTTTGCGGATTTGCGTTTGCGGCAGTCATCGCAAATTAGTGAATTTGCGTTGCGGAACTAAGACCGCAAACGCAAATCTTTCCGCAAATTTCCCACGTGGCCACTGGCCAAGCCCGCTAGTGCTGTGACGCTGCTGTCACTGGCCGCCGATTGGCTGGCAGGCAGCGCGTCATCTTTCCCGCCACTCCGCCGCCCCGTGCATCTTCCCGCCATCTCACACAAGCCAGTTTGAATCTGTTAGTTGCGGGAGTTGAGGACCTATGGCCCAACGCCAATGGAGAGGGAGACCAGCAACAGCAACTCCAATCGCCTCTCCAAGTTGGCGAAAGAGTTGGACAGTTGGTCCTCTGACAAGGAGAAGAACAAGGAGCTGGAGCAGAGCATGTTCCCCAAACTTCACCGCAACGTCTGGGTTCATGTTTTCCTCAAGTATAACACGGCCATCCCCAGCTCTGCGGCCGTGGAGAGACTGTTCTCCCATGGGTTAGATATAATGAAGCCCAAAAGGGCCAGCCTGACCTCTGACAACTTCCAACGTCTCGTGTTCATGAAGGGGAACATGGCCTTATTAAAACTGGATTTGGCTCAGTTACTGGAGGAGGACGACTGAACTTGTTGACAAAGCCAGAGGCGTACACTTGTAGAGGCTAGAGGGGTTGAGTTGTACAGTGAGTTCAAGTTGTGTACAGTCACAGTGTTAACTTAATTTAACTTGTGTAATGTAATGTGTGTACAGTTACTACAGTTACAGTACAGTCTTCTCTAACGTGTCTAAGTCTCAAAATTTATGAAATTCAAATGATTAAATTTATTATTTAATTTATTTACTATTTACTTGCAGGAGGTGTTTTTGTTCAATATAATATATCAATATATGTAGTATTTTTATTTCTTCTACAATAGTGATTTATTGTAATAAATTATTTAGCCTTGTTTTTAATAAAAACAAGGCTAAAACATTAAACATTAAAAAGATATAAAAACTTTTTATACCTCTTTAATGTTTTGGATACTTTTTATAGTTAAAATTGCGATTGCGGAATTTGCGGTTTGCGGAAGTGCCCAGCACTGGTTTGTAATCGTGGTGCCCCCGTGATTTCAATATTTTCGCTACTGAAAATTTGGAAATACTCAGTTCTCCGCAACTTTTCTCGTTAAAGTTGTTGGATCGACTTGAAATACTGGACACGGTAGTACCGCAGTACCGCAAAAAAAACAGCAAGTGCCCAGCTCTGCTGGCCAGGACATTTTCTTTCCTGTTGTCTCCTGTCGCCTTCCGCTTCTTGGACGATCCCCGTTTCTAAAAGTTTGAGCTTCCAATACCGAGTGGTTGCATTTAGTGGTGGTTTATTATATATTTTTCTTGAAATAAACGCAAACTTCCTTCACAATTATTATAAGAAACAGTCCATGATACAAGATACACTTTGTTTATTGCTGTATTCCATCCTTACTGACATGGCGCTGACTGGGGCTAGGGTTGAGGGCCTTCCTGTTCTAGATTAGGGTCATTCCTGGCCTTGTATAGTTACTTTAAAAAGTATCGCATACACTGCAGTTTCACAGTATATTGGAATTTACTTATAAATAATTAACAAATTATTTGTATGTATAAAATTCTTAAATAAGGACTTTTCTCCTACCCTGTATAATATTATGCCTTAAAAGAGATGGTCTGTAAATACCACTTTAGAATTAGATGCTAATGTATTTTTGTGTTTCCTGGATGCCTCTAAGGAATTTGATCGTGTTAATCATGACAGATTGTTTATGAAACTTGTACAGTAAATCGTAATGTACCTGATTACTTGGTCCGTAAATTAATATTCTGGTATAATCACCAGACAATGACTGCAAGATTGGGTGGGGTCAATTCAGAGCCATTCTCTGTAACCAATGGTGTCAGGCAGGGAGGGATATCATCCCTCTACTTATTCAATGTTTATATGGATAATCTATCTATTGTACTGAACACTCGTAAAATAGGTTGCTATCTTGATACGATGATTGTTAATCATCTGATGTATGCAGATCTTTCTTATTTTTCCGTCTATAAAAGGGCTCAGCACACTTCTGAAAGTTTGTGAAAGGTATGGGAAGAATAATGACAAACTATAATCCTACTGAAAGTCATATTATGATGATGAGAACCAAGGCCTACAAGTATATAAAATTCCCTAAATTTCAATTGAATGGTATGGTTGCTGTCAGAAGTGACCCAGACTAAGTATCTTGGTCACATAGTAACTGACAGTCTTTAAGACGACTGATATTCTAAGGCAATGTAGAAATACTTTGATTAGAAAATTTCATGTGTACATTAGATATTAAAACTGATCTAGTTCAAAACCTTTTGCACCCCAATGTATACACCTCATTTGTGGTGGAATTACAGGATGTATATATGAGAAAACTGTATGTTGCTTATAATAATATTTTTAGGAGTTTGTTAAGAACTCTTAGATTTATAAATGGTGCTCTTTCTACTGCCAGTATGCTGTTTGTAGTCAATAAGGTGCCTAACTGTGCCACTGTCAGACGCAATTTTGTATTTAGATTTATTACTAGGCTTGGTGAGTCAGTCAATAAGGTAAGAGAAGCCATGGTTAAGTGGACTGATATCCGATATATTTTATAGATCTCAAATCTGGAAGCATTAGCGTAGGCAACTGTATGTTCACTATTCATAGTGTTCCACTGGCCTACATAGTCAGTTTCAGTCACTGCTCCAGACAAAGTGTTGTTGTTGCTTTGTTATGAGCACCGACCAATGCTTATCACACGGTGGTCAAAATGGGTAAATAATTTCGAAATATTATTTTCCTATTATGGGCTACCACCGTTCATGAAGTCCCCACACCCATATTTAAACCTACAGCCACTCACCGTCGTGTCCAGCGGTCAGAATGAGTCTATTATCCGTAGGGTGCGCCTCAATGACGTAAGCATTATCTTCATGGCCCTTCAACAAGCGCATTAACGCTCCTGACCGGCTGTCCCAAACCCTCAACAGGTGGTCGCTGCTGGCTGTAATGACGAGAGCGTCGGTTCGATCCCAGCCCACCATCGTAACCTGAAGGCGTTTTGATTCTTCTTCGGTAATGCTGAATCTGGTTACAGCGAAAAATGGTGGAGAGGGAGAATTAACAATGAAAAGTGAAACAAATCCAAAGATTCCCCTATTTACACAAGCAAATTTGATTTACTCCAAAATACCAGTCTTGAGCTTTGTCTTATGTCAAACATTGCCACAAGGACTGCATAACCAAAAACTTTTCCCGAATTAAAATCAAACGAAGTGGTACAGTAATCTATCATAAACGGTACTAATTTTTAAGACGGGGTTTAATAACCTCAGTGTCAATATTGCCTGATATAGGGACATGCCTAATTAATATCCATATACTAATAACCGAATAATGTTCATACAAGCCTAGTTTTAGAAGTATCAAAACCATGTCAGCAGAATTTGCGAAGTTCTTCCAAAAAGAGCGTGTGAGTGTGTGTGTGTGTGTTTTCAATTTATGTCGAGTGGTTCAAAACTTATAGCTTGGACAAAAGTGTGACGAACGAACAGACAAGTGTAATCCAGTAAATCCCTCCAAATTTATTTGGTCAAGGGCATAATTAACAGATAATTCGATCAACTTCCGATTTAATGTAATGTTTTTCCCTTCCACCACCTTTTCCTCCTCCTAACTTGTGCTATCAGATCAAAAGACGCTTAATCGCTTATACTAGCAGAACTCGAAATAAACTTTTTCCTCTCACCCACCAACCGAGCGGGTACTCGGTAAAATCTACCCACCCGGAAAAAAATTCACACGCACAAAATTTGTAATATAGGGTGTCCATAAATGATTACCCTGATTAAAGCACGCTATAACTTTTAAATAAACACTCGTATTCAAACACAGTTTTAATCATAAGTAGATAAACATACAAAGTTTTGATACATAGTTAATGAACTTAATAAGCTTCCACATGTGCACCCCTAGTGGCACGTAAAATGTCTAAACGGTATTCACACTCACGCCACACATTTTCCAACATTTGCGAGTTAACTGTTGCAATTGCATCCGTAATGCGTTCTCGCAATGTCCTGATATCTGGAACAACTGTTGCATAAACCAAATCTTTAACATGACCCCAGAGAAAGAAATCCAGCGGGGTAATGTCTGGTGATCTTGGGGGCCATGGGATTGGCCCATCCCTGCCAATCCATCGATTTGGAAATGTTGCGTCGAGAGTTTCACGAACAACATGCGCCCAATAAGGGGGTGCCCCATCTTGTTGGAAGATGATGACAGTTGGCTGCCTGTCCTGCAGCTGGGGGATGGCGTAATTGGTGAGCATATCCAGGTACACAGTTGCGGAAACAGTGTTCTCAGCGAAGAAGAAAGGACCAATTATCTGGTCATGCATTAGTCCACACCATACATTGATCTTCGGACTGCCCCGAATATGCTCCCTTACGGCACGTGGGTTTTCCGATCCCCAAATACGCACATTGTGTCTGGTGACTCTACCACTAAGTGAAACGTAGCCTCGTCTGAAAAGCAGACACATAACAAGAAGTCATTATCCTCGTCAATGCTGTTCAAAATGTCAATAGCGAATTGTTCACGTTTTGGACGGTCATCAGGCTTCAGTTCTTGAACAATTTGTACCTTGTAGGCGTGTAACTTCAAACGTTTATGTAATACCTTGTGCACCGTAGACTTCGGTATCTTTAGTTGGTATGAAGCTTGTCTCACAGATTTCCTTGGTGACCGTGTGAAAGCAGTTTGAATGTTTTCCACCGTCCCATCGGAAACTGATGGTCTACACTGCTCTTTCCCTTTTCCAAGAATTTTTTCATCCACGACTTAATTAACTTCACATCAGGTGGATTCTTTCCATACTTTGTTCTGAACCTTCGCTGAAACTGACAGATTTTGTTTCTGCAAGCCACACAACGCATTGTGCCTTCTCTGTCACAGACGCCATCTTAACTGAACAGCTACTACAGCGCTCCTAGCAGCGAATGCGGTAGACGAAACACACCAGCACAGAAACTCTATGCGTGTACGAGATCACCTGTAAAAAGAAAACGGATGTAAGATTCGTCATTAAAACATGAGAGCATACCGTTTTCAGGGTAAACATTTATGGACACCCTGTACTCCCTCATCTCAATTATTCTGAAACAAAATAATAAAGTATTGGAAAAATGAAAAAATATCAGAACCAAAGGGAAAAATAACAGAATTACATACATTCTTAATTAAAAATGAGAATTACATACATACATTCATTTCTTTAGTGTACTGTAGTGTAGTTTTTAATAATCAGTCTTTCAAAATCTACCCACCAACCGAGCGTATAACTTAGAATTTGTACCCGCCCGACCCGAAATCTACCCGCCATTGGCGGGTGGGTGTGTTAATTTCGAGCCCTGTACTAGTATTACTTAAAATAAAAAGGTGCCAACTTACCCTGGCAAAGTTTGATTCATGCGTAACGTTATCGTCTTCCACTGCTGGCAGTGATAACGCCAGACGAGAGCGGTGCCATCTCTGCTGCCAGAGACAAAACCGACTCCGGAATGGCACCACTGAATGCTGTCCACCCTATCCGTGTGAATTTCGGTTTCAATCAATTTCTCAATCCCATCAGTACCGCCCAAACGATAAATCCTAAAAATAAAAAATATGTATATATATATATGTAAATATAGTGATGCAACGTGTTCTGAGGGGTTCAATTAAAACTAATTCTTACAAAAAAAACTCAAAACACGGCTGGTTTTTGAGATTTTAACAGTTATTAAAAATTATTTTATTTAATTTATTTAAAATATAAATTTAAAAATACTGTAATCAAATTATGTACAAAACCTTGTTATGATGTATTTCACGATCACATTAACTCTTACTGTTAAATATTAAGGGTAGTCTATTAGGATTAACATTTAAACTAATGTTAGTCCAAACTACCTGAAATAATATCGCTGTTCAACAAAAATTCTGTTCCTCTGGTAGTGTGTTGGGGGTTCCTTACTAACTTTTTAGTGCTGACTTCGAAAATAAAGTGAAATTTTTCCATCATCCAGTTTTATTTACTTTTCTTTACTTTACTGCCGATTCGTACTTGGGAAAGTGGTACATATCTCGGCGAGACAGTGGGTGGGTGGTGTCACTGGAATGGGGATGGTAGACTAGGAGAGTGAGTAAGGTTCGGTTACCGGATAGGCGGAAGGAGGGGTATGGACTTAGATGCGATGAAGCAGATGGGAGTGGGTGAGGAAAAGGAAAATCGCTTCCGCTGAAAAGGCCCACAGTTTTATATAACCTTGGTTAACCTTGGTTTTGCTTCGGCCTGAATTATTCATTCTGACGAAGGTCAAGTTTGTCACTCCCACCTTAGACCTACAGTTTAACGTGGAATCCGAACCACGCCCCACCAGCAGCCCAGCGTTTTAACCACTAGGCTACCCAGGGTACCCATTTATCTACCAATTTCTTTGTGTGGAAGGATGAACAGCTGGGTTTTGCTGCGCGCCGCCTGCCGTCACCGGGTCTCGACCCCGGGACCGATGGATTCGTAGTCAGCAGCGCTAACCACTACCCCACTGAGGCATATATATATATATACTGTGTGTATAATGTATATATATATATATATATATAATCCCGCACGACCACTCCCGTTCCAGTGTTTCTAGTTGTACCCCCGATTTGCTGGCAAACCATTAGTCTCCCCATTAAGTGCGATTAATCTAACAGATTCTAACTGATATTTTAGCCATTTTTCAGTGCCACAGTACCATCTTCGGCCCCAGTACCTCCCGAAAAGTGTAGTTCTAATGCTGCCAATTATACCTACATATTCCTGTGTTTGAAACAAAATTCAAATTCAATTTGTTCAAAAACTGTGTGATGGAAACATTTCGTATCCATATTTGTATTCTTTGCGCAAAAATCTACCAGAATCACCCTATTTTACTCGAGAAACAGGACAAAAGTTCCGATTTGTTGTCGAGCGATAATCAAATACAATTTAAATACTTTATAAAACACCAACCTTAAAAGAATCAAAATAATGCAGAAAACCACGTCTGTCATCCCATGACCACATTAATTAACTCGAGTTTATAATGATCAAGAGAAACTTATTAGTTTAATTACGAACAATTTCGCGTATTTTAATATAGGCTATCTTGGTATGGTTGGAATTTTGAATACGGATACTTTTTCCCCTTTCTCATGGCTACTAATTACTAGAACTGTAGAAGAGTTGAAAATATTACGCATCTTCTAAGGTAGGAGTGACCAATAGGCGGACCACTGGGAGTAAACCCATACAGTAATTACAGGATTTACTCCTAAATCGAAAAAAAACTTTTTTATTCTTCTAAATTGTAAATTTAGTCTTCGTTCAAAAGATTGAAAGCCGCGATTTTAAGTTCATTTCGATAAAATTAATGTCAATCACATTACGAAAACGCTTCGAGAGAAAAAAAAAAAAGGGCTCAGCCCTGACATTAATAAGTATAAGATATCTTTTATAACACCTTTGATGTAAAAAAAAACATTTTAATAATAAGAGCACTTTCCTGACAGGAGTTTAATACAATAAATGTTTCAATGACACGCGACTTCTCTCTCAGCTGTTATTTTTCAGTTTAATAAACGGCTGAAAATAAGGGTGTGTGTCGAAACCTTTTTACTGCGTTATATTTTCAAAGAAGCGCCTTTATTATTAACCGTTTATTGGCCAGCAGCGGTTTACCGTTTTCGTTTTGATTAACGCCAGACGATTTTATTCAGTCTCAGAAAACACCCGCGGGTATTACAAGGTCAAATTCAATAAAGGTGTTTAATTCGTAACACAACGGAATACTTAAAAAATATTACATCGAATTCTTCCTTTCGTTCCGAGAGTTTCTTTATCACTCAAAGCAATCACGGTCATTACTACTGTCAGGGGGACGAC
Source organism: Bathynomus jamesi (assembly GCA_023014485.1). NCBI lineage: Eukaryota > Metazoa > Arthropoda > Malacostraca > Isopoda > Cirolanidae > Bathynomus > Bathynomus jamesi. The sequence continues at coordinate 823,112 of JAJOZX010000931.1, forward strand.
TCGACCGTGATTACTTCCGTGGGAGGACTTGAAAATAGAAGCTTCACTTACCTCACGAAATGATCAGCTCCTCCAACTGCTAAAAAGCTCCCTCCGGTGCTGAAAGATGCACAAATGAGTTGCGCGTGACCGGGTCGGACTCTCTCGTTCAGTTTCAGAGGCTTCGGACTGAGAGGAAAAACTTTTAGACCTTCTTACTCTTCCTTCTAAACCCACAAGCTCACCCCGAAAGCCCAAAACACACACTCCCCCTCCCCCCCCCCCCCCGGGTACCTAAGTCAAAAATCAGTTATCTTACAGTAAACCCGCCGGGGTAACTTAATGGTAATAGCGATGGGCCCTTAATCTGAAGGTTCTGGGTTCGATTCTCGGACCAATCTTCTGCTATCAACGATTAAGGAGTTCCTATGGGGTTTTGTTGGCGGGGTGGGGGTTCAAATCTCCCCGTAAAGCTACTGTAGGTCCCCTCTGTTGTGACCTTTGCTGTTACAAAAGAAGTTAAACAATCCTAAACATTATCTCTTAGCGAAAAGCTCCTTGGTTCAGTTGGTTGCAAATTGGACTCGGACTCCGATGGCTCAGGGTTCGACTCCCACTTCCGGCTCAGGTTAAGGCGAGTCGACCATCTCTTCCATGGCCCCGTAGGGGTGGAAGAATAGGGCTTCCAGACGTTACCTTTCTCTGTGGCTGTAGGCTAACCTCATTCGAGGTCAAACAGCTAAATTATACGAATTAAATAATGAAACCCAAACGCAAAGTTACCCCAATACATGACCTTTAAACGATCCTTAACTGTAATTACATTCAGGAGGAGTAGATTGTAGACGCCAATCGACCAGAGAAATACTTCGGGTGGGTGGGTAGGTGGACGTTAGGCAGGAGAAAGGAAGTGCTGGAACTCCCGTTTCTCCTGTCACTGTCCTCCTTAACTGATCTTTTACCGTGTCTCATCTACCCTGTCAGCAGTCCAGCATGCTCTCAACACACACACACACACACTTCTCTCCCTATTCTTCAGTACATACACATGCATCTTACACACTAAATAATCTTTGGAAAATAAAAAAAAATGGCAACTACTTCAAGAGCCTCGGAGTCCCTTGGGGAAGGGACCATAAATATTCCCACTTCTGGCTACTACCGATACCGGGAACGCAGACCTAGGCAGCGGGGGGTAGTTCTGCTACTACCAATTCCAGATGTTCTGGGCCTCTGGTTCACTTCTCAAAGTTCTGCAACATTCGTGGCCTCTCCTCAAATTTTCAATCTATTGAACACCACCTCTCCTCTTCTGAACCTCACCTTCTCTTCTTTACTGAAACTCGGGTGTCTGGAGACGACTGACAGCAACCCCTTTTCTGTACCCTTCTACTTTATACTTAATTCCATTCCAAAGGTGAATGTTGCGTATATGTACGCAACGACCTTACTTACTATCGTATTCCCGAACTTGAATTCTCCGAATTCCACACCCTCTGGCTACGGCTTACAGGCCACTCTTAAACTAAATACATCTGGGCCGTCTACCTTTCTCCTAATTCTACTGACTATCCAAATTCTTTGACTACCTCACTTCTAAAGTCAGAAATAAGAATTTCTTCCGAAGATGTTTGTTCTGTCTTATCTGGGCTCAACTCTATGAAGGCGTACGGTCCTAATGGTGTCCCTCCTGTTGTTCTTAAGAACTGTGCTTCTGTGTTGACACCCTACCTAGGAAAACTCTTTCAGCTTTCTTTCATCTGGTACTTTTCCTTCTTGCTGGAAGTTTGCTCTCATTCAGCCTGTCCCAAAGAAGGGTGACCGCTCTCAACTCTCCAACTATCATCCAATTGCTTTGACTTGAAGTTTTTGAATCTACCCTTAATAGGAAAATTGCTAAACACCTTTCTTCTCGCAGTCTTCTTTCAGCTCGTCAGTATGGGTTTCACAAGGGACGCTCTACTGGCGATCTTCTTGCATATCTCTCTCTGACTCTTGGTCAACCTTCTTTCGGAATTTCGGCGAAACGAAATGATTGGGTTGTTTGTTGTTTAACCTCCCTCGCAACATCTAAGGTCATATGACGGAGGGGACCTACAACTTTACGTGGGATCCGAACCACGGGGGATTTCGGCAAAACCTTCGCTATTGCGCTAATCATATTAAAAGCTTTTGATAGAGTTTGGCACAAATCCTTAATTTCCAAACTGCCCTCCTTCGATTTCTATCCTTCTATCTGTGCCTTCATCTTCGATTTCCTTTCTGGCTGATCTATACCTGCGATTGTAGATAGCCACTATTCTCCTAAAACTATTGATAGTGGTGGTCCTCAGGGCTCTGTCCTGTCACCCACTCCTTTCCTTTTATTTATCCATGATCTATTAAGTAGACTTCCTGTCCTATGCACTCAAATGCCGATAATTCCACTCCACTTCTCCACCCGCTTCACAAAGCGTCCCTCTCAACAGACACTCAATGCTTCGCGTGGGACGGCTATGGTACACCTGACCTTTGATCTTTCTACTATATCTGGCTGGGACAGAGAAAACCTCGTGGCTTTCAATGCATCAAAAACTTGGTTCCTTCCTCCGTCTACTCGTCACAATCTTCCACACGACTATCCCGTTACCTTCAACAATACACAACTCAACTTCTCGTCTCTGTACCGGGGGCTTGTCCCCCCTGTATGGAATACATTCCTCGTGTGTGGGGTGGCTCAACCCACACAGCTCTACTTGACCGGGTGGAATCAAAGGCTTTTAGTCTCATCACTTCCCCGACTCTTACTATTTTCATCCCCCTCTCTCTTTACTATCACTATTAAACGGACACTGCTTTCCTGAACTCTTAACTGCATGGCTCCCCCTTTAACCCTCTAGCGCCCAGTGTTACTTTATCGATTTTGTTCTAGCTAACGCCAGACGATTTTATTCAGTCTCAGAAAAGAGGTCCGGGCGCTAAAAGGTTAAGGAGAGCACGCAGTACCATACTTTCGGCACATTCTCATTCCTTTTCTGTCCAACTCTAACGCGAGAGTTAATCGGTATTTTCAGTCTTTCATCTATTCAACCGATCAACTCTGGAACAATCTTCCTCAATCCATCTTTCCCCCTGTCTATGACCTCCAATCTTTCAAACGCAGTGTGTCCAGGCATCTCGAAAACCTTAGACCTTGATCTTGGCTCTTCCTCTATAGGGGTGGGGGCGTTTTGGGGGCATTCGCCCTTGGCCCCTCCTTCCTGCATAAAAGAAAAATTTTCCACCCCACAAAACGGGTTCACCAAATACCCTATAGAGCACTTTCTTCAATATGTTATTCATCGTCACCACAACCTCCACTTCGCTTCTGTCACACTAGTTTTGTGTAGGCGTGTCTGACACCTCAATTTCAAATACTTCAATACTAGAATATTGAAAATAAGCTCTCGAAATACTTCCATCGAAACCCAAACTGACAATGGAAGGAAAAAAAAAAAAAACTTACTCAAACTTAACCTCCGAGTTTTTTCTGGAGTAAGTCCAAAACGCGACGCAGCCATCGCCACCTGTTGATACCATAACCCCCTCACTATCCGGGGCAGGGCAGAATTGTAAAGCTGTTATCATACCCGTATGACTAGTTAATACAGCCACCTGTAATTATTGAAGTAAAAAGGAAGAAGAGTAAATACGATTTACAATTTTTTTTCCAAACGCGATTATGGCACTGCAGCGAGTGAGTGCCAAAATATTTAAGATCAAGTTTTAAATCACAACCATTTTTAGACATTATCAGTTAAAGAGTTCCTCAACGCTAAGACCGGCCGCACGCAGGATCGTCGATCGCCTCGCGACTGACGACTCGGGTCGCGACGACTAGAGTTGCGTGTGATTTTATATTGACAGAATGGTGGGAGCCCCGCACACTGCGTCGCGTCTAGTGTGCGGGGCTCCCACCATTCTGTCAATGTAAAATCACACACGCGACACGAATCGTCACGACCCAAGTCGTCAGTAGTGAGTCGCGAGACGATCCTGCGTGCAGCCGGCCTAAGACTCGTGGACTTTTTTTTCACATGTGGGAACAGTGAATAAAAAGGGAATTTATTATTCTTTGCTTCAATCGCATATGGCTTCATCAATGCACAGTTGTTAAGTCTACACCTGCGTACAGAAACGCACACGTGTTGCGCGTAATATGGGATGTTATGACCCGACTAGCTTACCGGTGCCAGTGTCTGTAGACTCCATACTCGAATGATTTTATCGCAAGATCCAGCAGCCAATAAGATATTCTCGTGGTCAATGGCCAAATCCGAGATTTCGGCGGAAGCTCCTCGTAACGTGGCGACTAACCTGCCATCGATGATGCTCCAAATTTTCACCAACATATCGTCCGCACCCGTAATAATGTATCTGAAAAGAAGGGAA